>JAYJLV010056301.1:0-18548 GCA_036873485.1 Torymus texanus
AATGGACGTCGAGTTCTTTTAGGAATTTCTGGTTCACTTTGTGTAGTTAAGAGTTTTTTTTTTAAATCTAATAGAATATTTGTACCATATCGCTTAAATTTTTTAAAACTTTCACGGCCTTACATGGGGCGCCGATGATAATTTTGCCCAGGGCGTCAGTTGACCTAGCACCGGCACTGCATGTAATAAGTGCTATGCTTTTTATATACTATTGAGCGAATAGAGGGCACTTCACGCACGGACGCAAGCATCAGAAGTTGTTACACTAATTTTAAAAAATAGTACATGCAACTATAGTGCGTGCATCATATTCTTTTGGCTATAAAGATGCACACATGCGCGGGCACACACACGCACATCTATGCGATATTTATTGAAATTCTAATAATTTTAATTTAGCCCATCAGTGCTTCAAATTAGTTTTAATCTCAACAAATGCTACAAACTTTATTAAGGATATTAAGTCCTTTTTAGTATGTACTAATATGGGTTTTTCAAGATATTAAATCTGCATTTTTATAATATTCAATGATTATTCAACATCATTCGAAAGTGTATTTATAATATTATTTATGTTATTGTAATCCAGTTTCTAGTTTTCTGTAATAATTTTGATTTCGTTTTGACAGAAAAAGTTAGAAAATAGAAATGATTGAATAGTATGTTTCAAATTGTTTTATAATAAAGTTATAATTAATTAGTCCTCGCAGCCATAACAATATTATTGAAGTAAAATAAACGAAATGCACCAGAGGAAAAAATATGACTTTCCACCGGACGCATGTAACTGACAAAGTGAAAGGTGCACTAATCAGAGCACCGTAAGAACAGGTAGAAAAATTACCGTTAAAATATGCAAACTTTTACGAAAAATGGAAAGGTGCCAGCTATCACATTGTCGGCTCAAACAAACTTTACATACATTACACACCTATGCAAAATAGTCAGATTGTCACACCAGTAAAAGATAATTCATAATAAAGAATAAATAAAAAAATAAAAATTTATGAAAAGTAGGTTTATTTTTATAATAGGCTGCAAAAAAATATTACTATAATTATTAATACCATAATATTTAGAAAATAATTAATATAAAAATGAATTCTATTAATTAAAAATAAATATAATTAGTTTATAACAAAAAAAATTTTTTAAATAAAAAAATATATAATATTTTGTCGCTTTTTTTTATCTGATTCTCTATATCTTGAATATACAAAATATATCGATATATAATTCAAATAAGTTTTATAAGCCTAATGTCAAGTATACAACACGGATAGCCAAAATCAACTATATGGAAATCTCAAAAGACTTCCGGTCCAATCTCTCAAACCGCTAAAACCAGTTCGCTCCATATTCCTCGCCTAACCACCAGCCCACATAGCCTTTCTCTCCCTCTCACTCCACCCACAACGCGCCTTTCAAATATCTCCCTTTTTCTACACACCTAATGCACACCTCAAGTATAAGTATTGCACATTCGAATCCACGCGGGCTTTCTCTTTGCTGTCGGCTGCGCCGTTCAATGTGTGTCAAGATTGGCCGCTTGGCCGGCTCGGCGCTTCCGGCGCTGGTTGGGTGGGGATTCGACGCGGGCCATCGACCCGCCGCTCACCACGCCACTGGCGCGCCTAGCGCAGCGCCAGTTCGCCCCCCCGCGCGGCGCAGCCACCAATGCACGGCTAGCTCAGGCGGTGAGGCTCGGCCCGACCATTGGTCCCCGATCGCGCCCGACCAATCATTGGGAAAGTGCGTCCGACGAAAATATCCAATGTAAGTCGACAAATTATCAAAACTGCTCTCGCGCCAGAGCCGCGTACCGTAGCACGTGTCTCTGTGCCTGATCAGCCCGCCGGCTGTAGGGTGAACAAAGCGAGTTTGTGGCCTACCGTCGTTGTCCGAGAGGATCGTCTACGGGAGTCGCGCGTCGTGTCGACGTGTGCTGCGACAGATACGGCGGAGAAGCGTGTGCCACGCCATGTTTGCTCGTCGCTACTGCTGCTGCTGTGTCGTCGCGAGCAGCAGGCCAGCTGCTGTTTCTGCTCGTCGCGTAGTGAATTGTGATAGTTTGGTCATGTGCCGTAATATCTCGGTTGAAGAATACGATGACGGTGGTTGACGGTCGAAGGCCCGTGACGCGGACGGCTCACCAGTTCGCTCCGCGCACCTGCGGTAGAGCGAGCGAGACGGTGATAGACCGCGACGATTATGCAGGCTCGAGCGTATATGTGCCTCTCCTCCGACACGGAGAGAGAGAGAGAGAGAGAGAGAAAAAGAGATAGAGACGGACATACACGTACATGATATTACTGTAACGTTACAAATGGATGGCGACTTCTTGCGGGTGTCGTTGATTGTTGTCGAACAGGGAGATTCTCCTTTGCACTCGCAAATCCGTTAAAGCTACCAATATGCACGTATGTATGTGTAGGTCCTTCCTGCGTCGGAAAGCTCCTTTGTCGAGTATTGACATTTCGAGTCGCGCTCCGTGGTCTGAGTGTGCGTGTGTGCATGTGAGAGCGTGCAATTTGAATAGACGTATAACACTACGGACTACGTGCACCTTTGTGTCGTTTCGTATGTGTGCGTGCGAGTACGTGTGCACTTGAGTGTCGTGAAGGCAGTGTCTGCGGGACCAAGGGAGAGTGAGAGAGAGAGAGAGAATGTTTGATGCCATTGTCGTACGCACTGTGATGGATTGCAGGGTTAGGGATATAGGGTTTTGTCTGTGTTCAGGGATATTTTGGAGCATTGATCATGGTATTGTGGGATGAAATAATTGTACTTAGTAAAGAATGGATTGGGGAGATATTAAAATGGTTTCGTTATATAATGTTAGAATTGGTGCAATATTAATGACATTTGCTTGTATACACAATACTGCACAGTATATATGTATATACTGAATTCACAGAGGCTACTTTTAGTTTTATAATACTTGAGATTTAATTATTTTATATTTGCAATTGAATAAGATTTAGTTATATTTGAATGTCATACTATAATCTTGATACCATTATGTTATTCTAAATAAGTAAGCTAGAAAAACATTTTATGTACAAAGCAAACTTGTATATTTATTCAATATTCTTTACAAAAGTACAAATAATATTTTTTCAAATTGTCATATGAATAATCAGACGTATTTTGACAACAATTATTTTAGTATAGAACTGATGAGTTTAAACATACATCAAATTTCAACTGTCAATAGTGAACAAAAAATGGTATTTTTAAATTCAGCTGTACTAAACCATTTGAAATATCAAAATAAACTAATCTATTCAAATAAATCTATTTAAAAATTTATAAATCTTAATTGATAGTTTGTTCTCTGTGAATGTTCAAAATTTCAAATACAAACATGAAGCTGAACATTAATATTTCATTAACTGCTGTTTAAAAATTGTATGTGATTCAGTATATGTATATAAATTAACTTGTATTTTAATAATTTTAATTTAGTTAACTTTAATAAGAAATAACTTTTGCAAATGACTATAGATTACTTTTAATATTAGTGCTTAAGTCAATATGGAGCAACTTGGAGAAGGTCAAACTGTGATGGTTGGAGGAGCAGGTGGTACAGTACAAGTAGTACAGATGGGTCAAGGAGGTCAAACAATGATGCTTCCACAAACCATTCAGGTGGCAGCTCCAAATGGTCAGATTCAAGTGGTCCCAGTATCAAGTTTAGCAGGAGCTGGACAGCAAATTGTTATCCAACAGCCACAAACACCACAGATAATACAAACGCCAGATGGTCAGACATATATTTATCAGCCAGTGCAGCTTGAAGGACAGGTTCAGCAACAAACTCAACCTACTGGTAAGCATAAATTCAGAACATTTTCTTATGAACAATAGACATAAAAGAATGAAAATTTAATTTAATTTATGCTTTTCATACTTTTATTTGCAGTTATAAACATCAATGGAAATTTGATGCAAATTGCAAATCCCACAACTCAGGCAACTACTGCAGCTGCAACAAGTCCGGTACAACAAATTACTACTCCAACTGCGGCAGCAACACAGGCAGGAAACATTGTCATGGTGATTATGATATAGTCTCTTTCACTTGCACAGTCCGTGTAAAAATATTATACAGACTTGTAGTGATTATAGAGCAACAGCACACGCACACTAATGCATTAACTTATGATAAAAAAAAAGCTTATTTTCAGAACAAATGTATCAATATTTGTTTACTGAGAAGGCTAAATTTTTACAGCTTATTACTTTATAACATCTTCTATAAGCTGCTACTTAAACTAACTTTTAAAATTTTCCATGTTTTTTACTTGTGATTATTTTAATCTGATTACCTTTCAATATTATTTTACTAATAATAATAAATCTTCTTTATATTTTTTTTTAATGTAGATGGTACCAGGTAACAGTGGCACTCCACAATTTCAAAGAGTAGCTCTTCCTAATGCAGAATTTTTAGAAGAAGAACCACTTTATGTAAATGCTAAACAATATAGACGTATTCTAAAACGGCGACAAGCTAGAGCAAAGCTTGAAGCTGAAGGCAAAATTCCTAAGGAGAGACCCGTAAGTATAATTGAGAATAATTTAAATATTTTACAATATCTATACATTGTTAGAAAATCACCATATAATTATATAGGTATATTGTCACGGGGTGGTTTTTATTCACCAAGTGTTTTTATCTGTGCTATATTTAGAGTTTGCATTATAAATGAAATTTTTCTAACAATATACTCAAATAATGTTTAATATACAAATATAAATGAATATTTAAAATTCATTGATAATTGTAAATTTTAGAAATACCTTCATGAATCACGACATCGGCATGCAATGAATCGAATCCGAGGCGAGGGAGGGCGTTTTCACTCTGGTCAAGTAAAAAAACGATCGTAAGTTGTTTACCCTGAAAATTTTCTGTTACTTTAGATAATAATATTATTAATATACTTTAATATGTAAAACATTTGCAGTAGAAACAGTAACAATGCAGTAATGGCTCAACATATAGCAACTTCAACTGGTAACAATACTATTAGAACCATAACGATACCAGTTTCATCTGCTGGAATACAACATAATTCTGACATGACGTCCACAATTATTATTGAGGTATAAAAATTTAATTTTTATCCCTTACAAATTTCTATTTAAAAAAATATTTATTTTTATTATTATACATCAAATTTTTTGCAATACAAGCTTATATTCAAATTTCTAATTTGATCATTTTTTTACAGAATGGAGGTGGCGATGTCTTACCGGATATGATTAGTGATGGAACGTTAGTAGATATAAAATAAGATTAATAAGAATAAACTACAATCGTTTGGAAGATTGGCTCTTCAAGACTTCTCTCAAATTTTTCCTTAGAAGTCTGTGATTTATTGGAAAGTTCAAGAAAAATTGCGCTACCATCAATTACAAAGTGTAAATCATAAGGATGTATATACTTATTATAACAATACGGATAGCGTTTAGCTTTGGTCACCGTTGGTGGTTGCACATAAGGAAAAAAAAACGCGTATTAAAATATAATTAAAAACAATTCATCAATTGTTTTTAATTTTGTTTTAGGGTTTTGATTTATTCGAAGGACTTATTTATAAAATTTGTATTATTCTGGTTTATGAACTCGATAATATGGAGCGAAAAAATGTAAATGTTTTTCGGAAAGCTAAGACATAAGATACATTATCTGTACTAAAATTAATATTTGTTTGTTATAATAGAACACCAAATTTTTGAATCAGGATTCTTTAGCTGCTTCGTCAAATCTGATTTTATGAAACGAAAAAATAGTTTGGCAAATAGGTCAGACACGTTTGATCTTACTTAATGTCACATATGCTAGATATTACACTTTTCAATTCTATATGAAAGTTCTATTGCGCTTGGCTTCCATATACAAATGTAAATGAGAACCTTATTTCATAAACCAAGCGTATACAACAATAAGTGCAAGTACAATTAACAATAATTTAAGTATTGAGTTGGACGGTAATTTTATCTTTCTTAACTGAAAGGTAAATAACGTTAAATTCATTTTTGTACTGATTTAGATGAAAATTATATAGAGGAAAATTCTAAACTCAAGAAGAGTCATATCGATGAGCCAATTGTTTCTTCAGTTTATAATCACTAATTGAAGTCCATCATTAACAAAAGTAACTTGATTCAAGGCTCTTCTTGTTATGTATATAAACGATTGTATGTATGTATAAGTAGGTGAATGTTTTGTAAGAATGAAAGTGAACATATAATTTAAAAATTTTAGAGAAAATATTAAATAAAGGTAATATAAAGTATATACAGACTTCTTTTATAACAACTTTTTAAGAAAATGTCTGAATAGAAAATATATGTTAAATATTAATGAAAACAATACGAGTTAAATTTTTATTTCGTTGAAGACTAGATTTATTTGGATTAAAAAACTTGTGACAGTACATATTTCTTTGAAGTATTCATCAAAATTTGTGCGCAAACTGATCTTGCGCTATCCGGATCTTTTACGCGTCTCTTTGGTGATTCAATAGGAATCGGTGGACCAAACATTTGTTCTTTTATTATTCGCTGTCCAACTTTACCGATTTCTTCTTGATATTGAGTATTTTCAGTCCTATTTTATAAATAGAAAAAATAACAATTTAATGAACATACTTGCACAGAGCTTTGCATTATATTTCAAATAGAAATCTTGGCAAAACTGCACAAGAGCAAAGTTGCAATTTGCATACCTTACACGCAGTATTTCTCGTTCTTTTTTATTAACAGTTAAGTTATCTGGTGTCTTCTTAGATCCTTCTGTCTTTAATAAATTACTATTTCTAAAATATCGAGGATCCCTGAATAATTTCTTGTGCATGGTCTCCGGTATCAAGGAATCTTCTGGTATTGTAACTGTCATATAATTTTTATCCTCTGATAAGCAATCTATAAATAAACTATAAAATTATGAAAGACAGAATACATGTAATAATCTTACGAGAAGTGAAGTTCTAAAACTAGCATTTTCCATCTCCAATAATCTAATTTATTTTAATATTTGCTATTCCATCTGATGAAACATCAAAATCATAAGTATTTTAAATATATTCAATATAATGTATCAAATGCTACTTTAAGAACTGAACGTCTTATGTATTAAAATAAGAATGTAATTAGATATGATATTATATCTGACAGACTGATTATTCATTATGAACCAACAAAAGCTTTATTATAACAACTCTTTCAAGCATATAAAAAATTTAAAAATTATATAACGTTACGTGATAAAATTTACCTATGGCTGAATTAATATTTACATATAGTAATTGAATACAACAAAGTTTAAGAAAAAGCTAAATTTTATATCATTAGTTAATTATTTGTTAAAGTATAAATTTATTTTTATTATAAACTTACTTTTCGAACTATATTTACGTAGTAAATTGTTAAAGTAGCTCCGGCGAATTGGCGAAATCAATGAATGAGAAAAAAAAGAAATACCCACTAAAAACGCGATTTATCACCTTTTATGCCTATTTTTTAACCAGGATTATCAGATGAACTAGTAAAAGAAAAAAAGTTTGGAAATTTAATTTTGACTCTTATATGGAGAAAAAAGGATTTTACTCGTGATTTCATGAAAATCTATAATTATTTATAAGATCACTTAAAGAGTATAACATTTCAATTACAAAATATTATTGTATAATGAAAATATCAAATTACCAACAAAATTTAAATTAAGTTACCTATATAAACCGAAATTCATGTTTTTTACACACATACATTGTTTTTATATATCATGTGATATGACAGATCCATAAATATAGTAAATCATATTGTACTATTGTAAATAACAATTTGCTAGTCATTTGACAATAAAATAATGCCACTCAAGGGTCTTCCTATAAATACAATCCAGCATGCTGGAGCTATCTTAAATAATAAGCATCAAACATAGGCTTGAAAGAGTCGATTAACAAGAAAAGTAATTTTCATAAAATATAAAATAAAAAAAAACTAAAACAAAGGCAGTGTAGGTAGCGCTTGCCTAAACTTTTTGCGATTTCGAGTTGGTAGACACTCCGTAATAACTTCTTTTGTTCCCGCTCGATGATAGCCTCGTCCGGAGGATTTCGCCGCAAGAACATCTTTAAATGCGGATGCTCGCTTCGTACCTATATACAATGTATAACTGATGAGATAATAAACAATAAAATTATTTTGTTTATAAAAATGACCTCGTTATTTTGGTTATTAACTAGCATGTTCAAACTGAATTATGAATTAACGAATTTTAAATGAATTTATTTTTATGCATTGTATAATGATTCACTGACAAATATAAATACATACCTTATTCATATAATATTCTACAGATTCTGTACGCATTATATGTCGCAATCGTGCATTTTTCTTTTGAGTATTTAAATGTTCTTTGTAGGCACCTGAGATTGGATTTGAATCATCTTCGGGAACAAATAATTTAGCTTTGAAGGATTTGCGGATTTTTTTCTCTTTGTATTCTTTTCTATAGAATGTTGCAAAATCGCGAATTTCATCCTCTGTCTCAAAAAGCATTGTTGTGAGCTTATTTTAATAATTTGTGTAAAAGAGTGAAAGATCTATCATTAATATGAAATTGCTCCAGAGGTTAGCTAAAATTAAAATTGACAATCGTTTCCACATAGTTTTGTTAATAAATCATTTTATTTAGAATTCCATTATCATTACCATTAACAAAAATGAATAAACACGAAAGAACTGGCATTTTTATGTATTTTAGGTTTTTTAAAATTATATTCGTATTTTTATAAATTAATAATTTATTAAAACAAATAGATAGTTGTTGGTCATAAAATATACGTGCTACCAAAAGGAGTAATTATATCCGTTAAATAATTTGTTGATACGAAGAAATAAACTTCAAACTGCAAATCCGCAAGCTCGTATGATTAAAATTAATTTTTAGTGTTCCTCATTCGCCTGGAGCTTTAATTGAATGATTCGTCTGCGCTTCGCAGCCATCATCTTCTGGACGTTTTTCAAAATGACCATACCACCGGTGCGCCCGTAAGTGTCCTGGTAAGTGGACAATTGGCCCCGCAGGGTTTGCGGGCTCGCGTAACCGAATACTGCAACAGTTATGTATAATAATTCTTATAAATGAAAGTTTCACTGACTGAACGTTGTAAATGTGAAATGAAAAATTTATATCACGTACTTTAAGGAAAATTAATCGAGTCAAATATTTATTATTTATGTACTTATTTCTATTAAAGTATTAATTATTTGAAGATCTTACATCTTGTACTTGTGAGAGATAATTTGGCAGGCTCGTCCAAATGCGACTTATAATATAGATTTTTTAGATAAGCTATCAACTGATTGCCTAGGTCTATTTCTTCTTCTTGCTCTTTTTTCAAAGAGCAAATTTTACTAAAATGAATATGGTAAACGCTTTGCAAGCGATCCAAAATAAATTTTTTTATCAGGTCATGGGAGTTTTCATCAAGTTTCTTTGATATTTCTTGACCCTCATCCTCCCGATATAATTTTGGCCGATATCTGTCCGTTTGATATATATTTCAAAAATAAAAAATATCCAAAATGAAATTAATACTATAAAGCAATATAGTAAAATAGATTTTCGTGATAAGACTCTTAATAAACTTACGGTTGTCGTACTTTTATTTTTCTTTTGGAAAACTCATATTGATATTCACTTGGAAATGCTTTGCAACGTTTATGCATTTTTGTTTACTCCTACTTATGCGAAAGATTCGAGCCAATTTTTTAAAAGCTAATCGTTGATTCGGGTAACGCTGTCGCTGTCCTCGGCACGGTATATACGATTTTAACCTCAAAGTTGTTCAATAACAAACGGCCGACACACAGGTTTCTGCTGTCGATTTCAACAATGGCAGCTTCCAGTTCGGTATTTTTGCAATTTAAACATGTTGTCAAGTCAGGAGGTCTTCCAGGACATTTATTCACGAAATTAACTAACCGTATGGTAAGATTTGTAATGGTCTAATATTCGTACAAACATAATCTTTCAATACCGCCTGCAGTATACATAACCTTATTTATATTTTTAAAATATATTATTTATTCAGTTATTAATTGATATTTTATGTTGTTACTTTTATATAATATTTAGTATTAATCTTTCAATACCGCCTGCAGTATACATAACCTTATTTATATTTTTAAAATATATTATTTATTCAGTTATTAATTGATATTTTATGTTGTTACTTTTATATAATATTTAGTATCTTAGTTTATTTTTTATTTGATTTCTGGAAAAAATTAATTTAACTTTAGTTAGTACATGTTACTTAGACTGAATTATAGATACCTATCATTTATTATCTTCTGTTATTTTTTCTAAAGACTTTATATAATTACAGAACAATGTTTGTTTGAATTCTACTGCAACAGACACAGCAGTAAAACTAGAGACTGAAAAATCATCTGCAGTACCAAAACCGAAGAAGATGAGCAAAGCTATGATGGCATACTTAGAAAGGGCTCGTTCTCACGGTTTGTATTTTTTTTTTAATTAAAAATATAGTCTTTCTTAACATATCCAACTATAAATTGTCTTAAATATTTAATACAAAAAAAAAATAATTTATATTGCCAAAAATTGAAAAATTGTATATATTTGTTAGTTACGAAAAATAATTGATTTTTATATTTCATTTATAATTTGGTTTCAGATATATTTATACAGCAAGAAAGAGATAATTATCAAATAGGAAAGCGACATTTAGCAAATATGATGGGTGAAGATCCTGAAAATTTTACACAAAATGATATTGATGTAAGCATATCATAATTGATACTTTGTAAATATAATTTTTTTTGCGTTTATACTTAAAAAGTTTTAATTGAATACTTCCAACTATACAGAGAGCCATTGAATACTTATTGCCATCAGGATTATTTGATAAAGCAGCCAGACCTCTCATGAAAGTTCCAGAAATAATTTTTCCTCCAAGAAAAGCCGCTGAATTTGATGAAACAGGAAGACCGTTCCATTCATTCTTTTATACTACTCAACCAAATTTTTATCAGACACTCTATGTAGGTTCATGAAAATAAATACAATTACTCGTATTAATAAATTAGTTGAATTAGTATAGTTATGTAATAAATATTTTATGTTTTAGGATATTTATGACCAAATGGAAACATTAGATAAATATGAAGATGAAATGATAAGAAAGGGTATTCAATCTACTCCAGAGAATGAATTGTAAGATTAAATACGCAACCATTAATATAATACACAATTTTTACAAATATGTTTCTTATTTTAGTAATTTAATGAGTTCAGATTGGTTATCACTGGAGCAGTTCCAGGATTTGATTTTAGAAAATATACAAGAACAAAATGTAAGATAATATGAATATAGAAATAAGAAACATTTATCAACATATTTCAACATAAATTGATTTAAATATTTATGACTTATTACATTTTTCAGTATCAATATTTTATTTCTTCCATCCAAAGACTAGCTGATCATCCATATGCATGTAAAGCTAAAGATTTTATTATGAAGTATAGAATACCAAGACGCACATTAACACAGTCCTATACAATTTCACCGGTACTTTATCATTACCTATATTTAATTTATTAGATTTTGTTCTTGAACTGTTGTATTAAATTTATTATTTATTTTTTATTGCAGCTTGAACACGATTCTGATGGTAGGCCTTTCGTTACAGTACCAGGTAATGCAACTTGGCCTTATGTCAATGAAATAGTGTAATGTTAAGTTTGTTAAGGTTTATGTTTTTACTTTTTTAGATTGTATGAGGAAATCTGCACGTGGTTCTGTAACAATAAAAGGAAAAGGTACAGGAATCATCACAGTTAATGGCAAATCACTCATAAACTACTTTCCAAATATGCAAGAGCGTGATCAGGTAAGATAATTAACAAAAATAATTTTTTTATTGGTAATGTTTTGACAAATTTTTACATATGAAAGACAACTTAAGAACTTTTGAAGCCGTGTTAAATGAATTATTAATATATGTTCCATACGTTATATTTTTCGTATTTTACTAAAACTATATAGCAATAGATATTTGAGAATTTATGTCATCATGTTTAACACTAAAAATAGAAGTTGAAATTGTCGGTCAAGTGCGTGTTCAGTGTTGTATGTGATGTAAAATGTAATATAGCTATGACGATCATTGAAGCCATATCAAAGCTGCTAAATAATTGAAAAGGTGAGTAATAATTTTTATCAATTTCCTATGAAGTTGCATCCGATCTGACAACGATATTTATTGCTTTTAAATACAGTATGATGGTGGTTTTCTGTATTTTCGCCGTGCTCTTATAAACATTTATCGGGATACAATGTAAGTTTTTTTTAATGAAGGCCAGAATCAACCAATATAATAAACATATAAAACATTCCCTGACAATAAAATCATTTTTAAAAATATGTTTAAATCTTTGTCCATTGATTGAAAATTTTGATTCTTAAACGGTATAAAAAAACTACTAAAATGGATTTGGAAAGCTTTCGATCAAACACAGCGTAAATAATGAAGAATCACCGTTTTACTTTGAACAGCGCGTGCGAAGAAAATAGATTGTGCAACTGGTCAAAGTTTGCGGATCTCGAAACGCGAGACCTCGCGTTCAGAAAAAGAAAACAATAATTCACGTCGGCTCAGAATTTACACATTCATCGGGTTCGAATCCTTGTAAAGCGCGCCGATCGAAAACCGGTGAATATACGTATTACATATATATGTATATAAAAAGACAGAAAAATGCGTAAGGCCCTCGGGCTGTATACGAGCGCTATACCATCCGCGAGTATTCCCGTTAAGCATTATTATTGCGGCGCGCGTGGATTAGCTCCTCCCCACTTCATTGTGAGCGTACGGGACCAGGAGTGGCGAAACTTTCTAAACTGGAGGTCCTGATTTGTATACACGCCGACGTATAAGCCGGTAATAATCCCATGTACTTTTGAGGAGTCTGTGATGTGCGGTAGGCGGGAAAGTGTTGGGATCCATCTGCCACGGATTATGAATCGCTCGTGATCAGAATTCGGAAAGGTAAAGTTATAATTTGTCTTCACACTATACATTGGCTACTGGTTGTATAGAATTTTTGAGAAATCTATAAAGAGACAAAGGAGATCTTAAAATCTGTCTAATGAAGGTTAATAGCTTGCAAAAAAAAAGAAAATAATAAATAACGCAAATTATTCTTAATATTCACAGTGAGATTTTTCAGTATTAAAAAAGTATTTTACCTTTTATTTTATTTATTAAAATAAAATTTGACCATGTTGTACCTGCTATACATATAAATTAAAAAATCAAGAATATTTCAGAAATAGTTAGATTCAACAATAAATTTTCCAAGACATATATATAGTAAATATAAGTATTCAATTACATATTAAAAAAACTTAAGAATATTTAAATTCTATAAATAATGGAAAATCGTTTATTTTACGTATCTCTGACTATATTCAGTAAATTTCTACTTTAGTTTTTTCTAAGACTAGAAAATTTGTCGTATTGTTGAAATCTTGCATCTTTCTTTTGTATTTTCCGTTTTATTTGATTATCTATATATAACCGATATACAAAAAACTATGGAATATTGTGATTGAGTTAATTCTTTAGGAAAGAAAATACATGCGATATTCAGAAAAAGATTCCGTGCTTTGCAGAGTATACAAATTTTAAGTAACGTTCGTATTGTTGTCAAGTGATCAATTATCAGAGACCGGTTACGAGGTGGAACCTCAAATGTTTATGTTAATCAGTAAATGGCTACTAAAATAAAACAACATAATACTTCATTCATTATTTTATGAGACAGCACATTTCCCACGTGACAAAATTGTAAATTATAAGCAAAGTGAAATAGTATACTGTATAATTACTGGAAAAAATAATATCGATATCAAATGATTTTTATTAACTATTATAATCAGAAATTGAACAAAAAATAAAGGTAGAAGCTTGAAATATGGACTTTTAACACATATGAAAGTTCCTAGTTTTTAGAAAGTTTCTTATCTCATTTTGCATTTATTATTCATTTTTTTTTCAAAATAATTTTGCAAATAAATTTGTTTTTTAAGAAAAATTAACCATTTTCCAGGTATTGGGATATGCCTAATTACTAATTGTTAAGCTATTATTTAGAATTATTTATATTTATAGTTTTAAAATACTCCTTTCAGATGATGTAATTTTGAGAAGTATATTTACAAAGTCTACTTCTTGACACGTTAAACGTTTGCATAAATCTCATAAATATCCACGCATCTTTAGAATTGTAACAATATGTTGTCGAAAAGTTATTTGTTTAGTGTGATGAAATCCAAACAAATTTTCTTATATAGGTACTTGATGCATATAAGAATATATGAGTAAATTATTTGCTGATTCTCATAAACCGTGCAAACACAAAAATTACGTAATAAATTACATTAACAACAATCGCTAAGGAAAACCAATTCAATAACTAAATGACGCGAAAAACCATACAAACCATAAAACCACTTATTCGAATCCTATTCATAATCGATAATCAAAATCGCCAGTTCAATATTCGACACATGTCTCTAACGAAAGAACCTTCTTTCCCAAGGAAACGCGCCCGAGGATTCGCAGCATCGCGCGCTCCCACTGATTCAACGCACGTCCGCCTAACTCTGTTTTTTTCCATTTCCCAACGCGCAGGTTTTCGTATTATACCGCGTATATCTAAGTGAAAGGTTCGCATTGAATTCCAGGCGGCGACGCCACGCGATCGCGTAACCTTCGTAATGCGAATCGATGCGCTCCTGGCATTGTCGGCGTTGAAGTCATCGCGCGCTCGCTTGTTTGTTGGGACTTTGCAGAAAAATTGCTGCGTTGTTATATAAATACGCGGCGTTTTCGTATGCGCCGTGAAAATCGGGTGAGCGGGGCATGAACACGGGGATTTTCGTGGTTCTATTATAGGTATACGTAGACTGTGTTGAATGATAGTACCGGTTTTCAGGAAATATAGGTATAACTATTTCTCAAATAGTGATAAAATCTCATACTCATTAATACCTTTGACGTAGTGATAATAAAAAATGTTGAATGCATAATAAGTTTAACTTTTTTTAAATTAATTAATATGCGTTAAATTTCAAATCGTATAAAACTTGTTAACTCATCGGTATGATGGTTAGCATCGTACAGATGCGCATTATGCTACATGCGCAAATAAAGATTTACAAATAACTTTTACACAATTAAAATTTCAGTTCATTGATGATAACTAATTTATAGGACGTTTTTCCTTTAATGGCTTTCTCTTTTTATAATTTATGAAGCAATTAAAACTTTTACAAAGTTACGCAATTTTCTAGAAATTTAAATAAATCATTCGATTGTTGTGGAAGTTGCAATTTTTAGTCTAAGAAAATTTTATTACATGTATCCATTATGTAAAAACCGGATAAAAATCATTAACTCGCCTCTATCACATTTACAATAATGTTTTTAAATTTCGAAATTTCAGGAAAATGCGTAAATCACAAACTATTTTAAATGTTCATCAAATATTTATCTTATTACGGTAGGCTGATCAACGTACCATCTAAATTATCCTTCAATATATAATCCGTCAGGCTTGAAATTTTCCTTTTAAATTAATTGTATCAAATCATAAATACGATAACATTAAAAACGCGATATAAAACCATAACTTTTGAAAGCAATTCCAGTCTATGTGATTCACTAATTCCACTCAACTTACCGTTCAATAAATTGTATACAGTTAATCAAATACTTTTTTTTGTTAATCTTCACCAAAGTCCCGTTAAAGTTAATCGTATTCTCAAAATTCTCAAGTCTATTCATACGACGCGTTCATGCTTCTTCATTCGCGGACTTCCTTGCGTCTTGAAACTAACAGTTACCTCGTTAACTGAAAAAAATTCCACGTCAGCAAATTTCTTTCGCGTCTAATTACCCGCGCCCTAATGTACGGCTCAATTGAAGGGGGCCCGAAATGTACGAGCTCGGTCGGTCGCGCAATTGCAGTGGCAAGATCGCACATGTGGTGCGCACAGTGTGTGGCGCACAATAAAGTGCGCGCGACGTAGAGAGCGTGTACACCGCGCGGTCGAAATCTCCGTCGCGTCAAAAATAGACACCCGTCAATGCGGACGATGATTTCATTCACATATAACGCGGCGGCAGCTCCTGTCGCGTCAATCGTCGAATCGCATTTGAAGTGTATATACGTACTTACACGCTGACAGCGAAAGTGTCGGCTTACGCCGGGGAGACGTGAAAAAAAGTTGTTTATATTTTTATTTTGAAAGGATGATTTCGCACCTATAGAAGATGCGATAAAATTACGAAGTTGCACGGGAGATTCGAATGATTCTTTATGTTGCGTCGATAAATTTTAATTCTCTCTGATTAGAACTGTTATTGCAAAATTCATTTAACCCTGTACCATATACGTGGGTTGAAACGAGATGTAAATTTTCCTTTGTCGCGTTTTCGTAGCTTTATACTGCTATACAGAGTAACATGAAAGATGCATCATTAAAGTCTCAGTGCAATGCACTCGTTCTTGAGTTATTCGAGTATTTGTATATTTTCCCAGCTGCCTTAAGATACGAAACAGCAATATTATTGTCATAAATTTAAAATATCTAGAAATATATTTTATATTCTGTATAGCTCTATATAAATTTTGATTTGTTTTTTTTTTAAATCATTCATTTTATTATTTTTTTAATTAATTTTTTTTTATAAAATTATAGTAATACTAGAGTTAATATTTCACATAATATGATTGAACAAATGATCGTAAAGAAATAGAAGAAAATGAGTACCTAAAATAGCTTCTAACTTACAACAAAAAATAATCCAACAGGTGTGAAAAAGGTAACATCGCAAAAGAGAAAAAGAGACGAATATCCGTCGGGCCAATTGACTCTATGTAGATCAGTGTAAATTACGTTTGTACTGAGTTTATAGTAGGACAGTGCAATCGAGTCGTCTCTAGTTTTACTTCTCGAATACTCGCGTGACTTTTGCCCGAACACGAAATCGCCCTACAAGGAAAAGTTGCATAAAAAATTTAATTATTTAGTTAGTTTTTAGAAAATAAATGTAGTTTTTTAGTTTTTGATCCATTGATTAACTTTTTTTGCCCTAATAAAAAATGTGCCATATCTTACAGCTCACTTAGTAAATAAATAGAAGCACTTTTAGCCAAAATCGTGATAAAAAATATTATAATTCGTATAAAAGTTTTACTGTTACTTAAAATATTCATTTTATGAAATTTAAATACTTACCATAATTTATTTCTTATTAGTCCATAATTATGAAATAACACGAACACTTTTTTAGCCATAAAGTTAACTCAAAAATTGTTAACTTATGCTTAACATTTCTACCAGGGTATGAATTACACGCGTATTATACAAGAATATCGGCATTATGATTCATTAGCATGATTTATCAATGATTTATTTAAAACAAAATTAATTCAAAGTTAAGAATTGATTGTGGCATATTGTGCGTGATTCCAATATTTTAAATCTCAATATTATTTAACATCTTCATTTATTATGTATATAAATGCAAAGATTACACTCACGACTTAGAAACACCGAGTCGCGAGCAAATCTGCTAATTTGTCAAAGGATAATTTGAGTACTTCCTTTTTAGTTTGGATTAAAATTCACTTAAAATTAGATATTTCAAGTTAAATTTTTTTTAAGTAAAAAAATAAGTAAACTAAACAATTAAAAGTGTTACAATATTACTTTTATCATATCAATTAATTGACTAATCGTTGGTGTTGACCAATGTTGAATTGTGTTTTCGTAAAAAAAATTTTCACTTATACTATTTCCAATAAATGGAAAATTTAGTGTTGGCAAAAAATAGAATGTAAATTTTTTATAACCTACATTCTGAAATTACTTTTTTTATACAAACGGAATTTTTAAGATAAGTCTGAATCGGAATTAAAAATACTTATGTTATAGAATTGAATTTATTAAATAACTGAAGAAAATTTTTTTTCCTAAGTTGAGAATTGTTATTACTCATCAGTAGGTATATTATAGGTATTTATAAAAATTTAGTGCAATGTACCGAGTACCAATATAAGTTTTGAATATCAAAATTCTACAAGCGATACTAATAAAATCATTAAAAAAAAATTCTGGTAATAGTTTTTATAAATTCGGAGGGCGGGACAATGTGATGTTCTGAAATCTAAAATTACAATAATGAAAAATTAACGAAAATCATGGCGTCGATAAGGCAGGAATCGCATTTATACTGATTTTTTAATATAAAAATCAAATAGAAGATATTAATAAAATCACTCAAATAATTTTTTAAATGTAGTTTTTACATGCAAAAAGGGTAGTTTAACCTCTTCGTGTACAATTTATGTTACTAAAATTGCAAATATTGTTTCTTTTTAAGTATTAATAAATAAATTATATATTTTTAGTCAATAAAACTGACTG
>JAYJLV010056312.1:0-18547 GCA_036873485.1 Torymus texanus
ACACACACACACACACACACACACACACACACACACACACACACACACACACACACACACACACACATACATACATATATATATATATATACACACACACACACACGCGCTTATGTATATATAGTTCTAAAAATATACCATCGGAAAATAAAGAATATATATATGTACGTTTTTATGAAACTCCACCTTTACTACCTCAGGTATATACGTATATACGTGGCCTTCCTATAATACATGATTCAACGACTAGCGTTATAACGCAGAAGGTGAGAGTTTCTGCACGAGCAAGCTGTCGAATTTTCCAGAACGACGAAAATTGTCTATACGTCTTGCCTGGCGCTTTTCTTTTTTTCCTTCCCCATTATATACATATATATATATACACACACAGCGATGACCTGTAAAAGCTAGCGTCAACGACGACGGCGACTGTGCCGCTTATATCTGTCCTCGAAGCAATTACTATTTTGCAATCGTCTATTAAGGCTCTCCCCGGGTTCTTTTGAAGCTTCCGACGGAAGACTTGTTTGGCCTGACAGTTAGTTTCGGTTGGCGCGTGACGCCCTAATTGTGCATAGTATACGCCTCAGGAACGTGATATTTTTGTTTTTCTTTTTTCGTACAGATACCAAGAACGGCTATATATACGTATATATAAAGTCTGTGAGAATTGTTTAAATAAACAGACGTAATGTGATGGTCTTTGGAACCCGTTAAAATGGTTATTACGGCCGTGTGTGAGAAACCAAAGTACGAGGAGGGAAAGATTTGTTTTGAAAGTTGCGTTTTCTCATCGATGCGTCAGGGATTCGTAATAACGCAGTCGGTAAGGTCTTTGCCTGTCTTGTAGTGGCGGCGGCGGTCTCTTCATCGAAATCGGCCTTTGGTCAATTCTCAAGCGGCAAGCGAAAACCTTATCGGTATATTTGTTTGGATATATAGTGGTCGTCTCGTTATGGAGGAAATGTCGGAAATTTCACGGTCTATGTGGCACTGAATCATCACCGACTCGATAAATGACTGGTTGGTAATTTACTTCGGAGTGTGATAAAGTATACGAACCAGGGATTGTTGGGTTTTGATTGTTTGTCACAAGTTCTTGGTTGATGTGGAGATATTATTCATGCTGTTGACGCCCTATGATTCAAAACAGTATAATTAATGTAAAATAATGTCATTTCATTACGAATAATTAGTCATTTATTTTTTATTATATTTAATGTGATTTTATGTATCTTTTAGAGCATTGTCGACTTATTAGGAATTAAATGAAAGATTTTCAACTTTTACTTTAAAATTTTTACTGTTTTTTTTTTTTAATCTTCTACAATTATGGACGGAAACAAATTATTTTATAGGAATTAATTAAATGTATCTAAAAAATGTTTGAAACTTAATTATATTTTATTTTGTATTCGTAAATTATTTAACATAAGTAAGAAATATTACTAGTTGAAAAATCAATTTCTTACTATTGATTTACAATTATGTGACGTCTATAAATTGTAAGTTAAGAAAGTCCAATTTATTGTAAAAATTCAATGCTTTGTACTACTTAAAGATATATGATTTAGATGGATCACATTACAGTGTGTGTGTGTGTGTGTGTGTGTGTGTGTGTGTGTGTGTGTGTATATATATATATATATATATATTATAACCGTTCTATGTTTTATTTTTTTTTCACTGCCTTGAAATGATTTATATTATGTTAACTTTTGTCTTATTCGTGAAACTCTGACACCAAGTTTTAAACAATGTCATGTATATTTCAAATTTTTGCAATAGAAAGAAGGATAATATTGACTTTCACAGTAATTTTAACTCTTTTCCTAGCTATATATTTTTCGCGTTTGTCTTATAGGTCAAAATATGTATTTTATATGTATAAATATTTAATAAACTCAATTACGAGTGCTTGAAGCTATACCGAAGAAGTAAAATCATTCAAAGTCAAATGCAGGCAATGCTGAAATTTACGCAGTTGACAACGTGTGTTGTTTTGTATTGGGACTAAAAGATCCTTTGTGATTGCACTGTTAATATTACTATATATTGATTGTTCGACTAATTTATAATAAACCTAGATATCTTACTAATGTATTAACGTAGCGTAAAAATGAAATCAGAAACTCTTTACATTTACATTTTTATATTGCATTTCATTACTCCACAAAATGAAGCACTGACCAGTAATTTATATCAAGACCTGAAAGAGAAGGATCATTCATGGAAATCATTAGTAGGTATTTTATTATTTTCTATTTTTAAGATATTATTAGAATACACTTTAATTATTATCATTATTATTATTAGGAAATTATAATAAAAAATTGTCATACCAAATATTTTGGAAACTTCATTATGATTGGTAATTGGACTTCAGTAGAAAGTAATGTTTTGAAAGTAGTTTTTCTTAATTTGATCTCAGTTAATTTAATAGCAGTTAATGATCATACCATTTTTCAAAACCATCAATGTTTCCGAGGATTCTTTAGAATAAACGAAACTGTCGTTGTCACAAAATGTAAGCTTGCGACGAATGTTACTATTGTCGCTTTATCAAACGTAACACTTGTAAATATCTTAACAAATTTAAAAGGATCCATTTGGTGGAATAATGAGGCCCATTTTTTATTGATTAACACAGATTCTTATAATGGATGTAGATCAGCGAGACAGTTCTTGAAAATTATTTGGAATTTCAAAATTCTGTCTGCTTTGTATTTTTGTAGAAATAAAGAAGGTCATGTAAACATATATAACTTCAATCCTTATGCTCGTTTAGGTTCTGAGTTTTGGAACGTAGTCGACGATTTTAACGAAGAAAGCGAACGTTGGACTTTGCTTCAATTTCATGATAAGAAATCACCACTTCATGATAGTTTAATTAGAAAATGCAACGTCTTTGACATCGATAAAATCAGAAATCTTTATCAACATAACATTAGAATAGGAGGTACAAAATCATTACAGATTAGAATACCAACAGATCCTCGATTAGGTTTTGCAGATTATGGTGATATAGACTATAAAGTATTTGACGTCGTATTAGAGAGGCTGAACGCACAAGCAACTCTAAAATATTATAAAAGCTTCGGTTTTCTCAGTAAAAATGGACCTACAGGATTTTTAAAAGATATACAGTTGGGTACAATCGACTTTCTAACGATTGAAATGTTGATACGTGATTACTGGAAACTCATGACGTATCCTGTTGCTACTAACGGAATTTGTATAGTGGCGAAAGTACGTCATTTATCAATTGCTAAAAAATTTATGTCTATCTTTATAGATGAAGTCTGGTACTGTCTTATTGGTACAAGCATTTTATCTATCATTACTCTCAAGTACAATCTTAATCAATCTTTCATCGCGTCATTACTAGAATTCCTACGAATGTTCATCACCACCTCAACACTCAGATCTCCAACAAGCTGACAAAGCAAATTCTTGTTCTTGAATATCTTATTACTTATATTTATAATCAATGCGTACATCCAAAGCCAGTTGAATTCTGTCATGGCAGGTTCTGATACAATTCGACTTATTGACTCATCTCATGATCTCATCCGATTGAATATACCGATATACAGTGAAACTCATCATCGAGAGTTAGCATATCCTTTACAGCTGCGCGAACGTATTCAAGTGATTCGTGATATTCGAGTATGTTTAAACAGACTGGGTAATGGTGATGACTTAATTTGTTTGGCACACTACGACTTGCTGATGGCTTTTAAGTTCTCTAGTAGCGAAATTTACCAGACAAAAAATAATTTGGTCAATAGGCCAATAGCGTATACTATTGTCGAGGACTGGCCTTTAACGCCAAAAGTGAATTCTTTGTTGACTGATATTAATGAAGTTGGAATCTACGCATTTTATCATGATGAGAAGCTAATAAAAAGAGATGAGAAACCTACCAATAATGTCATTGACATGAAGGAAATGAAATTTTGCTTCTTGTTTTTCTACGGGGGTTGTATTTTATCAATCTGCATGTTTTTAATAGAACTTATTATTTTTCTACTTAAATTGTGCCTAAATTTTTTTGTAAAGATCCTCTGACTAGCACTATCATATAAAAAAAAAGTAAACAAAAGAAAACATGGTAAAAAGAAAAAGTAAAAAAAAGAGTTACATGGGACTGAAACGTCAGATGACTAAATTGTATGTGCATATATGATAGATGGCACAAGTTTGGTTTTTAACGTTTATAAGCTCAAATAATAAAAAAAAAACATATTTGAAGAATTTACTGCATAGTTTAATAATAAACGATTATACAATTTATCTAAAAATGACACGTTTCGCATCTTATTATAGAATACGTGATTGTGTTAGTTGTAATAAGTTTCATTCCGTGAATTAATCATCGAAAATATAAAAATCTTGAAAACTTTTACAGGTGTGAATTTAAAATGTCATTAATAAATATTATTATTATTTTGCACTATCTCTGTATTAGAATTAAGATACTCTGTTGCAAGTTATCTATACTTTTTAATTGTGAATTATTAATAAAGACTAATTATTTTGTGAAATTTGTAAGTTTTGTATTTGAAATAATTGTAACTGCTTTGAATTGTGATTAGTGTAAAATAATTAGTAACAAATATGAAAGTATAATATATCGTAATATAGACACCAACATCACTTTTCCAAACTTACCTAAAGTTTATAAAGGAAGCTAAGTGCATCATATAAAATAATCATTATTGAATTTACTGCTTCACAGAATCATGATACTTAATTAAGTTCATTGGTTTGTGTGTGAACTTTCTTAAAATGAAGTTCGTTTAAAATGGCCCTGGGTAAGGGTCAAACTTATAGGTACTTAAAATTAGATACACATAGTTCTCAGTACCATTTCAATAACAGTATAAAGAAAGATTATAATTTTAAACGATTCGTCAGCACGCTATGAATATATTTATGCATTACATAGAATGAACCAAATTTTTTCTTGTTAGCCCTAACTTAAAGATCACTTTCTCGTATATTAATATAAAAGTAATGCTTTTGTTAATTTCATTACCCCGTCCCCTTAAAAATAATTATAGAATCATTGAATTACATTACTATTATTTTTCAATTACGATTATAATTCAAAGAGTCAAAAACTTACATTTTTCATTTGCAATCAAGGTTTCCGTCTCTGCGACTGTGACACTTGATGATGCATCTGTGCGCTCGGTTCTATCTTGGCTGATTTGGTGCGATCTGGTAGACTCGGACTTGATGTCAACTCAGCACAAGACGTTAAACTTTCCGAGCTCCAAGAAGTTGTGCACAATGACTGCGTCGAGCACTTGGACGAAGTACTACGGCAGGTTTTTCGTACGTTTTTCCGACCACGTGGAGGTTTACATGATTTTGATTGTTTTCGCGTCTTTTTCTGATTGGTTCCGCAAAAACGACCCGTAGTTTTCCCAGCACATGGGGATGAGCAGTCGTCTGAACTGATTGATTATTATAGTTATATAGATATTTGATTGTTAAAAGTAATTTAGTACTTTATTAGGTACAGTTTTTTTTTGCGGTAGAAAATAGTATTAATCATATCGTAGAATTTTAATGGGATATAACGATATCTACAAAAAAAATTTCTCGAGAATGTGGAAAATTATCAGCTTCTAAAGTTGTTCGAATATTTGAGTGCAATAATTTGTTTTCCTGAGGCTATATATTAAGGAAAATTGCTGTAACTTAAACGTCTTTAAGACAAAAATTGGAAGCTATTTAATGTTTTCCAAGTAAAGCCATGTATACACTGTTTCGTGTTAATCAACATAATATCATCGTATCTATTCAATTAAGCAATCATTAAACGTTACCTATAATTAATGACATTAGCATTTAATGGACATCTCAACTCCCAGCACGAGCACTCCGATGGGCATAATTCAGGCAACACCCTTTTTATAATCTGCAAATGATAAATACATAATCATTCGTCACTTATGAATTATTTAAGGAAAAAAAAGGAGTTCCCAACGAATCGAAACTTCTGGTTCTCCAACAAACAACCGGTCGATCCCATATCAACTTGAAAACCAGAAAAAACTGGCAGCAACGCCAATTTCGCATGCAAAATGAATTCTCGACATTTGAAATTATCATCCGGTTGGTTTCAATTCACATTATCATCGCGTCGATGCAAGCGTAATAAAAAGGAAACATAACAATGTTATTCATACTCTGATCAGGATGATTATTGCTAGGACTTGTGTGCAGATAATGATGCTCGTCATCGCGTAGCCAACGACGGCGATTTTGAATAGTATCCCGCTGAGAATGACAGTGCAACCGTGGTTATTGACGGTCCTCACGTCACCGTTTCGCATTTCCGCGTGGGCGCAGGGTAAAATTGTGCGTCGATTGCAGCAGCTGAACGGCACGCTAAGGCTGCTATATTCATCCCCAGAATCGGCGTAATCATTTTCCTATTTATAGTTTATTAATTGCGATTATGAATTCTTACGTATAATGGAAAGGCTATATTTGTAAAATCCAAACAATCGAACTCCTATGTTTGTTTATATTGAGAAGAGAGTATGATAGAGTTCTGAAAAATACCTGCCAATTAAGAGCAAACCAATCGACGAAAGACGAATGGCCGCAGCATTGAAAATCGAGCTGAAGTTCGTCGATGGTGATCTTATAGGACTTGCTCCTGGAGTAGAACCTCATAGAAGCTTGGAAAAGGTTCTTCAGTGAGTTTGGGTTTAAATTTACGAAGTATGCAATAAGAACAATGGTCACGAGGTTCAGGATTGCGCAGACGACGAGGCACAAAACGAGGCGGCGCATTATTCGTTTCATGTTTGGATAGCATGGTCGCACTTGATGCCTGTAATATTTTCTTGGTTTACCGAATTATGTCACGAGAGGTCAAGTTTATGTATAGCATGTACAGAAATAGATAATAATAGCCCTATAATAATTTTAACAAGTATTACGTCAAAATTCTACTATTCATATCTCTATAGAAAAATGTACTCTTTGTCGCTGATAACAAACCAATATATCTAATAAAACAATTTCGTTGAAACGAAAATAGATTATGCCAAACAAGTATTACATTAAATCAATTCCAAATTACCTCATTTAAATATGTACAGTATTAAATCATCCAAAAATTTAATCAACTACCTCTAATTATGTTATTACGATAGTGTGTGTATATATATATATATATATATATATATATATACACACACACACACACACGACTCAATGTATCTTAAATCTCGTAACTTTTTCCTCCAACCAAACCAAACCCTATCAATAACTTTCATTCCAACTATATATACTTGCGAAACGCGTAGACCGCAGCAACAGCGACAGGTACACCGATTCCCGCATCGACAAAGCTAAACACCACAGGCAGTAACGCGCCTGCAAATCTTATAGCCCGCGAGTCGACAAGTGTCTCGAGGGTAAGTAGCAACAGGCGCTTGACCTCGAGTACACTTAAGCTGACAGCAGCACAGCAACCGAATTTGCTTTCCCAGCTACGACATGGACGTCGACAACAATTGTCAGCTTCGCAGTAGTCCTTTCTAGGGCCACCGTGGCACTGGTTCAAGGGTGGTGCCATTCAGGTCATGGTTGTGCTTGATGCTGTGCCTGTATGTATGGAAAGTAAGGGAGTTTGGTATAGTATAGGATATGGATCGTGGTATGTGTAAATATGTGGATTGAGGATTTTGTGGGTGATTGGATGGATGTGGTTATAGGAGTTGGGATTATGCGTAGTTCGTATATTTGTATATAATAATAGGTGTTGGCTTGTATAATTAAGGTGCATTATAATTCTTGAAAGATCCTATGGTTTTTTAACATATTATTGCGAAATTTTGAAAGATCTGTCCTATTTAAGAGAAAATTACCGCTTTGAAGTGCGAATAATCTTATCTTTTCATTATTATTAAAAAAAAAATAAAACATTGAATTTTGTGCTTTATTCTCTACGATTCTCTACGGCTATTGTTTATCAACAATCGACAAAAAGAGTTGCATTTTACATTCTGCATAGCGTGTCGAATTTTTTTCACTTCGAAAAGAAACAAAAGCATTTCATTGTTAGTTGAAGTATATAGCAATAGTAGTAGCCTTCGTTAAGACAATCGAGTATGAAGCGGTCCAATGCGACATGCAAATTTTCCACTCTGACATTGTCGCGAACGGGGACAATTCGTGTACCGGAAAAAGCGAGTGGTTGTCTCGCCAAAGTGTATCTCTATCTTTATCTATTCCCTTCTCTCTCTCACTCGGCGTGCATTAATGACTGTGCAATTAGTCCTCCGTATAATTGAGGTGGACTACACGAATATAGGCCACTACTACTCCGCTTGTTAGTCGCTAAAACGTAATATACTCACGCGGCTGGCTCTTTACGAATACATGTATATTCATTTTTTGTAATAGTCGAGTATTTCGCATTGAAAAATGCTGGTCTTGATTTTTTGAAAGTAACTATATGTTAATGAGTATATAGCGCTTTGCTTGATATATTGCGACAAAAGAATATTAAATGTTAATGTTTTACTTTCTATATGGACTGTCACTTTCATTTAAATAGAGAAACGTGCAGTGATAAGAATCTTTTTTTTATGATTAATTCAACTCAATATAGTACTGTTTTTTCGTTTAAAATATACTCTATCTCGAAAATATCTCTCACGTATAGGCAGAAATCGAAGTAAAACCTATAAATAGCATATATAGGTATGTGTGGAAAATCCGTCGTGTAAAAAATCGTCATTTTATAAGTTTGAAAAGAAAATAAACGTCACGTTCCACCGAAGAATCAATGTTTTCAAGCATAACAACTTTTCAGAAATTCGGCCTGGACATTTCAATTCGCTGATCATAAAATTTAACCAGCGATCTCACATTTTTTCGCGCGAAACTGTAATCAAACTGATCAATAAAAGTGCAGAAATTTATGCGAAACCTGCTGCCAGGAATCTCTTATTGACACTGACAACTTGGAAAAATCAAAATATACTTGTAAATCCAGTTTACAACTCAAACCTTTTTTTTCAAAATTAAAACATTTAATTCTCTATAAAATACTTAGTTGTCATTTTATAAATATGAAGTAAATAAACATCAGATCGTCTCAATCAATATTTATTGGTTACCTCCTCTTCGAGGTTATCCAACCCTTCAATAACCCTCCAACCAATCACTATCATCCTACCTCACACTCAAAATACTGCAGAAACTCAATCCCAATCACGAAAAAAAAACGAACACTCACCGGCGCTCCAGCGTCAATGTCCATATGGCAGCGGCGTCGATGCCTCCCGATGACGACTTCTAAATTTATCCCGTCGTCGTCGTCGTCGTAGTCGTCAGTGCCGTTGACATTCGCTTCTACGTATATACCTATACTGCAGCGTGAAATACAAATGCGTTTGGTTTATATATATCGACAACAGTAAGGACCCTTTTGACGTCAGTTGCACACGCACGCGTGGCCCCGTCGATCGATTATATCGCGACGTTATTTTCTTGATCTCGATTCGCCCTCTACCTTTTCCCCCCCTTGCATATGGAAAACAAATGACGTTTGCATTAATGTGAATATTTCGAGAAGGAGAGAAAATGAGAGGAAGACGCGTTGTGGTCTTTTTTGTAACAACGAGCTTTTATTGTCTCAACAATCAATCGAGGGTTACCGACTAAATATAAAATACAACAATAATAATAATAATAATAATATTCGCTATACATATACATATATACGTAGAGTATAAAAAGGAATGTACATACACATTGTTTTTGGGGGTCATAATTATATAATTTACATGGGTGATCGATTAGCTTATAAATATAGTTATATCACTAAATACGCGATGCACCAAAACATTTTTTTTTCTTTTTGTACATTTTCCACGCGTTTGTTTTTTACTCGCTATGTCCTTTGGATTCGTGGTATACGAGTATTTTTTTTTTTGCTTCCCTACAAAAGTTCCTAATATCACGCGTGCATGAGTGTGTGTATAGCAATTAATTAATCGTAGTGGAACTTGTAGATGTTGACGTGCGAATTCTTCTTGCCGAAGAGCCAATAAGCAAGGAAGGGGAACTTCTCGGTGAGGTAGATCGCGAACCTCATCTGAACGTTGAAGAAGGCCCGGAAGTAGCGGGACCACCAGTGCGTCGGTGGCATGAGGTACTGGTGTACCATCATCTGCAGATTTAGCATGAAGCGACTGTAGAAGGACATGGATTTTGTGTCTGAAACAATTAAATTTGTGGTTATTAGTATACGTATATTTGTTATATAAGTAATAGGTATATTATTAATTTAAAGTTATTGAGTATGAATAATAAAGAAGATTTCTTATTGATGTTTTAGATATTGTAGAAGTTTTATGTTATTGCTTGGATGCAGAGTTTAAACATATATTTAAACGTATAGTTTATACAATAGAAAGTTTCATTTTGATTTATTTTTTTATGTTCTTTTGGTTAAAATTCTAATAAAATATTACTAATAAGAGAAATGTATATCCTATTCGAATAATTCCACTCGTAAAATCTTTAAAATAGAAGATAAATTTTTAACTATTTTATAACTGTTTTTCGATTACTTATTTCTCTGAAAATATGATATTATTTGGTATAATATTTTTTACCCCTTTTACTAATATAAAAATTTTCAACGTACCAATCAGTAGAACAGACATACTTTTTCAACAAAATGAAACATATTTGAAATTAGATGGCTCATATCTCTAGAAAAGAGCCTACAAAAAATGGAGCTACTGACACTACTGCGTTTTATTATTAGATATCAGAAATTGAATCTTAAAATATGTTTCTCAGCGGGTTTACTCTCCTTTTAAGCAAGAATAATTTGTAATTTGTAATTTTAATTTTAATTTTAATTTTTCTTTCATTTAAGGGGGATATTTGACAAAATCAAAACCAATTTTCCAATAAAATTGAAATATATGATAAATAAATTACTTAAAATTTCTGAATTCATATTGGTAAGCAAATTTTATATATTTATTTTACCTATAAATCGATAAGTTTTCCTTTAATTTAGATTTTATATTACTTTGCAAGTAGTAATTTAAATATTGGAAGCTAAAAATAGTGGGAGCCCAAGAAAGATCGGATTAAATATGCTCCTTATTAAAAGACTGTCCGTAAATAACATCAATTCATAATATTGGATACTAACATTACTATTGAATTACGTATTTATCGCAATTTTCGATCCTTCTTTCACCACAATCAGTTAATAAATGTTATTATCTTAATAATCTTCTGTTTTTTAATTTCAATTTAATCACTAAATTCATTAATAAAATTGCAAAATTTGATCAAAACTTTAAAAAAATATAATATACAGATCTACATAACGTTGAAATATATGAAGAATCTGCAATGACTTCGACATCATTATTTCCTCCTTTCTACCTGTCACAAAGCTACATCAAATACGAAGAATTCAACATTATTTCCTCGAAGAAAAATCAGAGTCACTCCGTGACGGTACAAATTACGGTGAAAGCGCTAACGAAATCTCCTTACCAATGACAATGGAGTGATTGTTGTTTGTTGACGCCGACGCAGCGAGATGCAATGTGAAGGCGGTATAAGCCTTCGGATCTAAATGCGGGTTCACCGGCCATAGACCTTCAAGTAATACTCGTCCCATCTCATCAAAATTCTTATTTCTCGCCTGGAAGCATGGAATGAAAACGTCGTCGAGTAGCCGCCTACAGAGTGCTCGACACTCGGCGACGGTGCCGTTGCACAAATTGTACCTGTGCAAAAAAGTATCGTAATGAATGGGAGAGTTGTAGGTTTCATGTTTTTTGGAAGTATATTGTTTTACAATAGATACAGACAGGTGAATGTATTATCTTATAGTTGTGTATACTATTTCAAAATTTGAATACGCTTTTTCTTTGGTAAATCGATTTAACTGCAATATATGCATACATTTCTCGTTTTTTACCAGCACATTCTACACTACCGCGTATTTTATGGTTCATTAATTTTATTCAAGTACCCAACAAAAAGAATCGAATCCCCTCATATTCTATTTATAATCCCAACGCATACACACATCAATATAAAAAACCCAACAACTTTACATAGTATTTTTCTCCTATTTCTCTCTATTTTTCAACAAAATCACTTCACGGTAGAAAGGAGCCTTGAAAACTGCGCGTCGACGTTTTTTTTTTTGGACACCTCCCCTCGTGAAAGCCACATTGTGTTTTCAGCACGCGATGAATCGAGACGAGAAAAAAAGGAAAAATCCAAGACAAAAGAAAAATCGGGCCATGTGCGAAGTGAAAATCATGCTATAAATATATACACACATCGTATACAGTACCTGTCGTCCATTCCTAGCATGCGACCAATCACACGCCAGAAATGTACCAATCCGTTAAGCTCGTCATCGGTAGTAAGGATGCCCAGCAAATCGCCACTAAGGAGTGTAAAACCAATGAAGCCGAACTGTGTGAGAGCCATATCCAATTGAGTGATGCGACCGAGACCGGCATCGAAGCTCCGACGTGAGGCGATGCAATGCTTCTTGCGTACGTTCTTCAGAGAGTTGAAGAACCTGGCAGAAAGTGTATTTGTAAATTTAGTTAAAATTGATCATTAGAAACATTTTGTTTTATTATTCTTTAAAAATATATAATTCACTCGTTGTTAGTTTATTGTTAACGAAAAGTCGAAAATTTTTACACTTTCCTTGAAAAAATATATACAAAACTGTTAAAAAAAATTCTAAGAATTAAATCGTTCAGTAATTTCGTTGAAACGACTCGTATATCAAGATAAAATTTTACATTTCAATTAGGAGAACGCAGAGACATTCAACGAATCTAAATTACTTACGGCCGTTCAATTTCCTAAGATCGTTAAAAGATAATGTCTTTAGATTCCGGAGGCGAAAGTTATACACGACTCGCGCCAGAATAAACACACGCGGCGGGTATCATCATCGACAAGTGTTGACATACGACTCCTCGCGCACTTTCTGCATTCACGTTAAATTTGCCGACCAAACAATGAATTCCAGCAGTAGCTACGGTACATACACTGCATACTATATTTTTTCTATACGTTGACAGATTTTTCACTACGACTTTTTCTTTCAAATACAATCGTAAGATATAGAATTCGTATTAATTTAACCACACCATCAAAGTCATTAAGTTGAAAATACCCGTAGATCGTTTCTATAAGTGTGCTAAATCGAAAAAGGAAAATGCAAAAACAAACCTCATCATTATATTCATCCTATATATACTGCTACTGTCCTCTTATACACATAATCATATACCTCGAGGTAACGCATTTTATTAACTTTCTCTCAGTAATGGACTTTCGGCCCACTTAATTTTCACGATCTATATTGCCTATTCTACAACAGCCCATCTACATATATAGGTACACTTACTCGAGCTGCTTGCCAGGCTCCTTTTCGTACCACACGAACGTATGTAGTATCGTCGAAGCGTAACGTTTGAAGGCCGTGCATGGAGTTCCGCTTTGTTTAGTGAAGATGAGGATGTCGAGGATCGAGGGAACTGCGAGAAGAGTCAGTAGACCTGATAGTTTGGCGATCATCATTGCGAAGACATTATTGTAGAACGCCTGTTGGCCTAGATGAAACTTGACAGGATCATAGTACTCAGGTAGGACCAAGTTGTCAAGCTCGCTGTCTGCCGGGATCTTGACGCCTTCTTTGAGGAGGATCTGAAGTCGTTCCTCCACGACTAGAATTTTTTGTTGTTTAGTTAATATGTGCTATTCTATAATAACTGATGTAATTATTGGTATACTTATTTTCGTTTATTATTTTGTTGTATTAATATATCTACATATTAGTATGCTAGCAAAATTTAATGGTCCTCGTTTCTTTGATAAGTTTTCCAGAACCATTCATACCTATATCAGTTAATGTAAGGATATTGTGTATATGACGTCAGTAGTTAATTTTGTATGCATAAATTATGAATGTATTAGACCTAATGAACAGCGGTAAGTTACCATAATACATTATAAGCATTATATATATTATCGATTCAATTAACGTATGACTTCGTGTATATATAAATGAAAATCGCATAAGGATTATCAATTATGAACATAATAATATAAAGCTCAACTCATCCTCGGCATGTTAAACGCATTGTGTAAGAATGAAAGCTGTATTATATATACTAGTATAGTAGAAAGTTTTCCATATACGTATCTATGTGACGCTACTGGTGATACAATCGAAGACAAACACGTTAATAAATAAATTGACTTGCAAAAGAAATGGAAAGTATTCCTATAGATATCCGAACATTTTTTTTCTTTAACATATACACTCATATATAAATAAAATTCCACATGCAAATAGTTGCGTGTTTATTTTACAAAAATTGATCTTGTTTTCCCCCAAAACAGCATGTATCTATAGATATTCTAACACTAACGCCACAACAACCTTATAAATATATATTTACCATTTTCGCTTTGCCTACTCAATATTCCACGTCGACCAAACCAACACGCGAAATCCGTGTTAGAAAGGAATAGAACAACTCACGCTTTCTGAATAAGAAAAAAGCCATTGCCGCAAATCATCAAAGAACTAGTACGCGCGATCATACATACTCGTACATGTAGACATTGTCAGTTACGGTGAAAAGCTAAAGCCATACGTTATACATTCCTGACATACAATCGTATCGGATATAATTGGCAGTACCGCACGGGTATGCAACAGTCGTTTACAAGTACGTTTGCATCGTGCTTTTTCCCCAAAATGATCGATATATATATATAAAGCTGTGAAGTATACGCGTGGGTCTTCGTTAGTATGCGTCGACACCGAAACCGGCGACATCTGTGCATTGCGTACTCGTCTGGAATTGACAATTACCCGCGGTATATAAAGCGAGAGACAATATAATCCTTTTTCCGCATACGTATTCATCGTTGTATGTATATAAGAGACTCATAATTTCTTTTAGCTCTCTCATGATGCATTCAACTGAGAGATATTTCGGTATAGAGGCTGTGATTTACGCCTGGTTTTTTCGCTAGTTTGCTATATATTTTTTTATAGCTGAGTAGTAGATGTGAATGCGGAATGGTGAGAGATTTTTTTTTTTTGGCTGGAAAGATGGATTGTTCATTGTTTGGGAGTTTATTTTTGGAAGGTGTTTGGGTAACGGTCGTAGCGCGTTTTTAGATATCATATATGAATGAAACATTTTTATATATAATAGAGTTGGGTTTACCACACCAAAAAATAAACGCGGAACGTTAAAGGACGTTACAGAACCGACACAAATCGAACTACGATATATACTATTAATTACGTATACAGAATCCTTTAATAAAAACAATATTACACAAACCAACCGCTTTAAAAAAATCTGCGAAACTATCCGGTGAAGTAATACAGCTATAAAAACAGATTTGCATAATCGTCTGCTCTCGCCAACCGATAAAGCGCGTTTTTAAAAGTGCTAACCCAGCTGCTTCATCTCTGTTGCGTTGTAAAAGAAAAGGCAATATAGATATTCTCTTAACTGCTCGTAAATCCGTTAACTTTTGTCTCTCTCTCTCTCTCTCTCAAGCCAACGTGCCTGCACACCTTCGATCGTGCAATAATGTTACGTGTCCCTGCTAAACTGTGCTGGTCACCCACAGTTTAGCACTTTATCCAAAGCAAACGAACGGCTTCATTAACGCAAACGCGTCCGCACGCGGTTTGCTCTCGATGATGAGCCACACGTTACACATATATATCTATATTATACACGCGTATGTATATAATATACGAGATGTGTAATTGATGCTTTTCTCAACCGCAGCCTGGTATTATTATCGCTTTGGTTGACCGATTTATCATCACCTATACGGTCGTTACTGATGTGTCAAAGAGTGCGGGAATATATAGTTATTCTAAATACATGCGTAATCATGATGTTCGTTCGTGATACGTGTAATTTTTTTAGAGATATACCTAGAAGTTGAAAAAATAATTGATAAGCGACTAGTAACAGATGATTTTGTATAATACGCGCTGTCGTATATGCAATTACAAATCGCAGTCAATATAAAAGCTTTCAATTCTATTAAAATTGTTCGTTTTCTATACTTCGAATGAACCCATCATCCAAAACCACCGCATCATTGTTGCCCCACAATTACCCGACAATTTCCATCTGCCAAACCACCCACTCACTTCTGTACAATATATAACTTTCTTTATAATATACAGCAAGTCGGCTCTCTTCCAATCATCACTGGCGAAAGTGCAACAATCGTCATCGTAATCTAATCATTCGCTCGTGCCTACACGCTATATATATATAAAATATATATATAATCATTATTGTAAGCGAGAGTGTATCCGTAGGCGAATTGAATCTTCGCGCGAGGGAAGAAAGCGATGCAGCTGCGAAAAGTAAGCCGAGGCCGCGAGAGCGTGATGATTATGGTTTTACAGTACGTTTGTCTGTATAATGAAAGCGAGAGTGTAGACGCGTGTAGTGTAATGATTCGTTAGACGGTTTAATGATGCTACTGTTTTTAACGCTTTGTGGGTTTACTGATTCAATTTGTATGATGTGTGTGTATGTATATACATACACATACAGATGTGGGTGATGTGAGATAGATCGATGTGGACCTTGAAGAGTTGTGAGATTGAAGGAGTGTGTAATTTACTGGTTTAGTGGTATGGGAATGTTGTGTGTGTGTGTGTTTGTAGAAAAAAATTATTAACACGCAAGGATTTATTTATCATAATGGTAGCAGGATTTTAATTGCACGTAATAAGGGGTGATGAATTTAATATGTTGAATTTTTTGCTTATTTCAGGATGCGAGCATTCATGGTAGAACATAAATCAATGTTATTGATTACCCAGTTGGTAGTGAAATAGAGGCGTTTCTAATATACTCAAGATTAACATCGAAATTTAATTCAAACTATTTAAACTATTTAAAATTATATTTTACAGTATCTATATAGTATAATATTTTATGTATATAGTTATTCTTGGTATACAACAGCAACATATTCATAGTGTAACGTTTTTAATTGAAATCGTTAAACCGTTGATTAACATTTATACTAAGGTATTAAGATAATGATACGTATATATAACTGTTTGCTCTACATTTGAAGGATAAAAATTTAACTGTTTTTTCAAATACGTTCTTTTTCTTTATACAAATATTTAAATTCTCTACGTTTATAAAGTTATAAAAGCATTTTATAATACAGGTACGCGTTGAAGTAAATGTTAGGATATTTCTTGACAAGACACCATGAAATGTGATGATGCTCTAAAGAAGTACTTTTATGGTATGAAGAATGTCTGTTTATGCGCAAACATCCTACGCGGTTCTACAAAATATGCATAATGAGAGACAATATAAAGCGGAGGCTTTGACCTTTCATGCAATTTCCTCCGCGAAATAATGTTATCTTTTCGGGATTTTTACGGTTATAGATATTTCATTGCAGTGGTATATATAACTACTGCAACATATTAAACTATTAATATTTCCTTTGATTCTACATTTATTGTAAAAAATATATTATTTCTTCAAATTATTTTTGCTACTAATATATTCGTACTTTTTTAGGCACGACCTCCCCGGGAGGGCCTTATATATTCACCAGAATAAAAATGATGTTTATGGATTATCTCGATGAATTTTCAATGAATCGTCATAAAATTTTGCTTAAACATTTGTCTAATTGTAAGGAAGGTTCAGTTTCAATTCCAGAGATATTCATAAAAAAACATGAAAATGCCAGTAAATATAAGAATCATGAAAAAGCGATTTTTAAGCATAATATATAAAAAATTAATTTTCAATTCCAATCTATTTCTCTAATAAAACTAATTATTATATCTATTTGAAATGATCCAATTTTCAATCTAATAAAATACAAGATTCTCCTTAGCAGTTTGGTCGTGCCTATAATGGAAAAACGAAGTTTTTGGATAACGGGGGATACTAGTTAAATATAATAAGTAATTCTACAGAGTTTATTATTATAATAGAAGAATAGTTATTATATTTTTACAAAGGTTATAAAATTCTAATATTTAACGGATTGACAATTGATTACTAAAATTAAATCGTAAAAGAAATCAATGTTCGCATGATATTAACAAAGTATAAAAAAACGCAGAAATTACTGTATAGATTATTACTATAAATTTTCTGGTAGGGTTCGCTTCATACACATACGAATTAGACACAATTTAATTTAACACATACTTCTATATGAATTTGTTTTTACGCAATGTGGTTTTTATTGAACACATTAAATTAAACACCGTTTCTTAAAAAATGAAATGTAATTGTACACATTTAGTTTCTACACGTAAAAAATATAAGTATTAAATAAAACTTAATATCGTACACAGCATATTGTACACCAATTTTTTACACCAACTGTCAAAAATAATAAATATTTAACACATATTATCTTACACTAGCTAAATAATAAATATTTAAAT
>JAYJLV010056322.1:0-18545 GCA_036873485.1 Torymus texanus
TTTAGGCCGAGAGTCTATTGACAATTGCAACGAATACCAGACGCTCGCTCATGCATCCGTTATGTAATATATATATACACCTACTATCTAAATTTATCCCACGCAAAATTCGCATACGTATATATATATACATATATACATGTGGGTATGGAACTACATGTGACCATTACGTTATCGTAGTATAGAACTTCCGTGTTTTCGTTTGCTTTGAGGTATATATGTGTGTGTGTACACGGGTGATCGATTGTAAGCGGCTATATATGTTGCAGACGCGTGCGTTGACTTCTGAATGGAATTTGATCGGGTTGCGTGGGAGGTGATGTGTATAGTGAGAATTAACAGATTGGGTGTAAAGAAGTATAGGGAAAATATAACGAAATTAATGATGTTGTATATATAATTATTATTAGGGTTGTTATGATTTTTATGCTTTGTTTATATGTATAATATATAGAATAAAAATGATTCGTAAACGTAATATAATAACCCCATCACTTACACGCACTACTAGATTCAATTGAAATATCCCACTCACCACCACGCACCGTTCACAACATATAATATCTCCTCGAGATACCGATCTTTCTCTCTTCTTTCTCCCTATATCTCCCACCACCTAGAGAACCATTATAAATCCACCGCTGCTGCTCTCTCCTTCTTTCTCTATACACGCATGCAAATACCTCACGCGGGTAAATCGCATTGGAGATCCGCAACAAGCGATAAACCACAACAGCGGCTGTGACTCCCCCGCGGTTCTAAGAACCTCCACGCGTATAGCTATAAACGTACGAGCTAGTCTATAAGGTTCTATATAAATCATTTTCTTTATATGCGTGTAGACTCGGCGCCGTGTGGTATCGTGGTTTCGGCTACTGCTTCGGGTCAGTTGAGATATATAGTATATAAGCGCTGTATGGGGTATATATGTAGAGGTTTCGTTTTTTTTTAAAGGGAGGAGAGTTGTTTGCGAGATGGTTATAATGTTTTAATTTCGGTGAGCAGTCGCAGGGAATCTTATAACCGGGTCGATGACACATGTATACTGCGTGTGTGTAGATGAAAAATTTTGTACACTGGGGAAAAAAGTTTAGTTAAAATTATTAAATGCTTTGTTAAAATTACTATACTGTCTCGTAAAACTACCACAGACTGTAAAAACCCAAAAAATTACCATACTTTATATGAAATTTTGCTAGAATTATGGGAAAATTTACTATACCCTATTGCAACATTTACTGTAAAATATAGTAATTTTTTTGGTTTATCGATACTTTTTATCTACCACCAAAAATGACCCAATACCACCGATATACATATAAGTAAATAAATTTCAACACCGCATATATAACCATACAACATCCGTTACAACGGACCGCCGTCAAATAATTCAATCACGCTACCGCCTTAATTAGTAAACACTGCCTTTCAATACAAGGAGCCGCAATACACGCATTCTATATACGATTTATACGATCGTCTAACGCCTCTTTAATAATCCCAACACGTGCGTGCACGTGTGTGTATATATACGACACCGCGTCGATGGTCAAGGCCACATTATGTGTATATATAATAGCCGATGAGGTAATAATCGATTCGATAGGTAGTTTTGTGTGGTTATATAGGAAAAAGAGGTTCTTTTTTTTATTATATTGCTTGGGTATAGGAAATCGTCAGTGATTATGGGTCCATTAATCATGAGGGTTCAGGTCGAAACCCACACACATACGTGTTGGTATAACGGATATCCGAAGGTCTTTTTTACGGGATTATTATATATATACATTCTTATTAAATATTGTAGCTGCTTCCAGGTGGTATCGATGTATATAATATATGTATATCATACGAATGCCGGTTTTATACGATCGGTGCCGCGTGATTCATTCCTCGCACTAAACGCGCATCTGGCATACATTTTTCGACATCGGTCCCATACGTCGTTAATTGCGTCCGTCATCACTATACGTGAGAATATATATATATCCGGGAGACACCGTGAAATTTTTCGTATATCATCGTTGTCAGTAGTTATAGGCGCCAATAAAAAAAAAACTACTCTCTACACATTTTAGCTTTTATACGCATCATTAAAACACGATTTCTTGGATTTCACGTCGCTGTATGTACTGTAGTGGTTTAGAAACTTTCAAATTGATCGTTTAAAACAGTCTAAAATGTATATACATTATATTATACCGAGTGTTTTAACTTTACCCTGCGACTATACTACGTATTTCATATTTTTTAGATCTGTATCGGATATATTTTTATCAATTTATTGTTTCTCTCTGTATCGTTTATAGGCAAACGTAAACAGCACATCGAAAGCGCAAACCAAATCGACCGTGGATAATGGATATTCTATCGTCGAATTTATATCAGCACGCGGTGTACGAAGCTGTTAATGTAGCCTGCGATATATAATATACGATGCCGTCAAATTGTCGATTCTTACGCTCGGCTTCGGTGTATTACTTTATAAAGTAGGTAAAATGCAGTGTCGGGAACTACTACTGTCTGTCTAGGTGTACGATTTTATCGGGTACAGTGATTTTTTGGAGATCGAGAGATTTGATAAGATTGTGGTTTAATAAATTTAAATTTTGTTTGGGTACGGCGGTTCCGTATGGTGTGTATTTTTTTTTTTTTTTTTAATAAAATTCGGTATTTATTTATCGTAAGAATATTTTGCAATGTGTATTTGTGCAAAATATGCCTGAAATTTATAGGAAAGGAGAATTCCTACGAACACGTATGTATAACAGTGAGGGCGTAAGCATAGAGAATGCATGTAATACTTTGACTTTTAAGGTAAAATTTATCCATATAATAAGGAAGGAAGTATATATTTAAAAAATTTGTCTTTTCTTTCAATTTTTACTACTGAATGTAGAATGAAATATTTACTTATCAACTTATTTCAGCAAATAACGTCACTCTTCATTTCCGCAACTTTCCACTCGTTTGTCCTGATAAATTTATTACCATTCCAATTTCATATTTTTCCATTATTATTCCCCTTCCAAAACATTTTAATTATTCAAATCACCTGGCTTTACATCCTAACGTTACAATTAATTTCAACCATTACACAAAAAAAGAAAACACCACAACAATTTACTCCCAAAAAAAAAAAAAAAATCCGGACAATATTATTTCGCACGATCACACACATACATATACCTTCTCACGTTCCACCTCATCAATTCCCACTGCATATACATACGCGTATACGCATACCAATTCTAATCCCACTCGACTGCAAAGCGTCTTATTTACAACCCATGTAACTCTATATCTCCGCATGTATGCGAATAACGTGGCGGTGGCGGCGGCAACGACGCGCAAACATAAAGACATAATGCGCACGCGTGCTTACTACTGGAATCGGTGGCGATTGAAATTTATACGCTGACATACCCGCGTGTATACGGTGGTATATAAACTTGGTAAGAGGAGTATATTATATAGGAACGAGGGAGAATCTTATCAACGGGCGATTGTGGTGTAGAGGATGGATGTACTTTTCGTAGTTGATATGGAAAGAGGTGTGGAGTGGAGATTGGGTGTAATAGTGTGTGGATGATTTGTAGGTGGTTTTAGTAGTAGTGGTAATGGGCGGAAATATGTGCTGGTGATTGTTGGGGTAGTTACACGACGTAAATGGCTTTGAATTATGATGTAAATGGAGGTGTTTTTTTTTAAATGAAGGCTATAAAGTTAGTTAAATATTTGTAAGTATATCGTGTATATTAATGTTCCACAAAAAAAAACTTCAACTACCTTTTCCTTATAAAGAAAACCATCATACGATTTACTCAATAATCAGTCACAAAACATCCACAACTTACAATTCACATTCTCTATAAATTCAACAAGAATTTCTTACACATACACACATATACCTAAATAACGTGTGAAAAGTAACGGGAAGCTGCATCACGCAGGTGTGCGCCGGCTGTATTTATACAACCAATCTATTTCTTTTTCCCACTTCGATCGAAGTCACCGCGTTTGCATACAAATTTCGTGCTTATAGATCGTATATAAACCGCAAATATGATATATGTATATATAAGTACACGGGTTCAACGACCATCTCGCGCGGAATTTCGGCACTTCTTTGATGTTTTCTCGCGCGTGTGTGATTGATATGTGACGAGTAGTCTGTGAATCATTATAGATAACGTTATAGTTCTTAGAACGAAAATATGTAAGTTCGGGGTATAAACAGTAGTGGTTATTTGGTTATCTGCGCGACAAAAAAAAAAACGTCTATTATCATTCCGACGCTACGTAAGCTCTAGTAAACTAAATAAATCCCCCATCGAAAATCAAGACTTTTAAACAATGTTATTAAAACGTTAAAAAAATGTATCCTTTCTGTTACACACAGTGAAACACCAAAAAAAGTCATTGCACTATACCAACCTCACACTCCCACGCGCACAGTCGTCGCTTTATTCTCACGTTATCCGCGCACTTCACGGTTCCAAAATTCCTTCTCACATGCATCATGAAATTCACTGCCGGATGCATATATACATACATATAACATAACCAACTGTTGCCCTACACTATACATAACATGCGCATGCGTGCCGGGCGCAGCGCATTCGCGAACGAGGCGATAATTGAATTTGCTGCGGGCAAGTTACTCCCACACACGCGATATTCAGGCTAATCGCATGGTGGTAATGTACAGACAGTTGTTTTATCATTGATAATCACGATACTTACATGCATGTATAGTGTGGTTGGTATCGGGTATTATAGAGTTTTTTTTCGTAGTGGTATTGTTTTAGTTCGAAGGTGTCGTTGGTTTTTTTCTGTTAGAGGCGCAGCGAAGGTTGTTTTATGTATGATAAAAATTGTTACATTGATAGTGTTGGTTAATCGTGTATATATACTTGGTCCACTTTTATTGCGTATTTAACGGTACGACACGTTATATATCGATATGTTTATTATGTAGAAAAGTTGTTATTAAATAAGATATTTGCGTATATCGGTACCGCAGAGTCTTAATATCTGTAATCATGTCTATTTAATATACGGAATGTATATATTTTAATATATATCGAGATATCCTTATTTTTTCATATTTTATCAATATTTTTCCAGTTTAAAGTTAAATACGAATGGTTAAATATTATGTGGTTAATTGACGTTTCGAATTCTAAGTGACAAAATTTAATTACTGCAGTTACGAAAGACTAATAAACAACAAATTATAAAAAAACTAGAAATATATTTATATTATAACCTTTGTAATCCCGTATATCATTCGTATAAAATTTTATATCATCTAAAAATCCTACTCGTACGATATTACTTTGCCTGTCAATCACCTGTTTTATTACAAAATAATTATTTGCGAAAACAAAAAAATCGAAATAATCCGGAAAAATTATTCCGACCACCACCGAAGGTCTTGATAATAACTATGCGATAAGCATTATAAATACGATTTTAAATCTGTGCATCCAACCGTGTCTTGAAATCTTGTCGGTATGTGTAACCATACACATACACACATACACGTCCATTGATCCCCAGAAACAATTTCGCGCGGCTGTGTAATTTATCCTTATTCCGAATCACAATTGCGCGTAATTAGGAAAGTATATACGTGGTACGTAGTATATATAATATACCTTTTTTTTCAAATTGCGCTACTGCAATTTGCAGAAAGCCTAAGGTACATACTTGCGCGCTTGATTGCGTTCATCTCGTTGTTTTTTTGGTTCATTTGTTTCGCGAAAGGGTGAAAAATTTGAAGAAATTTATTTGGTATTAATTTCGTGCGCTCGCGTGTCAGGGATGTAATGAGTTGTGGATGAACAAACAAAAAAGTTGTTTTAAAGTAAAAGTTGTTCAAGGGTATATTTTTTTATTTTTCTTTTGGCAACATTCTTTAAAGTTATTTCATGGCTTTAAATTTGTTCTTCATAGTTTCTTCATTATTTTATATACATTATCACATAAAATTAGTAATATTTTACTTATTACATCTGTATTATGATGATTTCGATTAACGACTAATTTATAACAACAATGATCGAATAATTATAGAATGCTCTGACTATGTCGTTACCAGTTAAATATATTACTCCTCAGATTAATTTACCATTTCAGTAAATTTCCAATCTACTCCATCTTATTTTTATATTTACACATATACATACACATTATACGTACATCAACTATTGTAAAAATTACGACAAACAGAATCTTATCTCGCTTCGTCTTACTACAAATTTATCAATTAAAAAACAAAGAACTTTGATAATCTATACGTCATACACAGTTCCGTAAACACTGATCGTTACAAAACTACAATATATAGCGATGAAGTAATCCATTATATTTCTAAAGATAATCCCAATTAAAATTACGCATTAGAAAAACTTTACTCATCAGTCTGCAGCTAACACATAATTCCTTATCAAATCCTATTACTATCTATACATATCAATTCTCTCTGCAACCTTTAAAAAAAAAAAAAAATATCACCTGCATGAATCACAACATTCACATACACATATATATATATATATATATATATATATATATACTTTTCCCAATCAACTTCTATCCCATCAACGTACATCCCATAACATCTCCTTCTTATCACCCACCCACCCACACATATGCACCACATTTCACCCTATATACAACACGCATAAACACCTCGTTATACAATCCTGGCACGCGCCCATTAATATAACCGCACTGCATTGCATACGTGACCATTCGCACATTAACCAAAATCCCCCGCTGACTAATCCTTATACCACGTCCAAGAATCACAAGACTCACAGAGACACGAGTTTCAAAGAAAGTGCCAAAATCTGCGCGAACTGCTAGACGCCTACGTGCCTTTGTGGTTATATATCATTCATCGTCGTACATGCGTGTATATGTATATATGCATACGAATAGTATGTTGTAGTACATGTACCGTGATATAAAGGGGAGGATCGACCGGCGCGGATTTCAGTAGTGTGGCGTGTGAGAATTGCGACGTGGTCTCGGTTATATGTATATAGTTAAAGAAGTAATGAGAACCGATCGGATGTGTAGTATATACGGTGTTGATTTTTAATATATAAACCGCAAGTGAAAAAGTGTTCATCGACTGGTTGTGGATAGATAATGTATACGCGTACGATGAGAGCCGCGTGGGTTAGTTGTGCTAAACGGTGTGTATATGTATATACGAAACATGTGCCGGGGGAAAGTACGAGTAATGCGCGTGTTGTTAGGAGATCTTTTTTTCGGGCGAGTGTGAAATTAAGGTGTAAGTAGGTGATGTAGTATGTGGAGAAATGTGATTTTTATAAGGTGGATGTGATTAATGGATATGGCGCTAGCTGGAAGAATCTAGTGGCGTGTAGCGGTTGCAAGAGATAAGGTTGAAATATATTGTTGCACTGTGATGAGTGAGGTTTGATTGTATTATAGATTTTCGTATGTATGTGAATGAAGGTTTGTTTTCGTTCGGAAGGAAATTTGTTTGCGATGGTAACATACGATTTATAGAAACATTATGGTCCTGGTACGAAATTACACCAATTTCTTATGGTTTTAAAATTAAATATAAAATAGCTTCTATCTTTATTATATCACAAAGTATATAGAACAAATCGTGTACGATTAAAAAACGTCTTTGTTATAAATTTTTTGTAAGGTAATGACAAAAAAACCTTCTTTTTTTTTTAATCTCGGTCATTCACCTCAGAAACAGGAAATGAAACTAAAAAATAAAAACTTCTATTGTTTAAATAAAGAAATGTCGAAACCTTCAAAAAAAGAAATAAGATTTGGTCATTGAAGTAGCATAAGAGTAGATAAATCGGAGAAATTGGCAACCCCAACGTTGACGATATTATAAAGCCATTTCAATGCTTAATTTCAAGCTCTTACAACATAAAAATTTCATCTAAAATTTTGTCATACACCTCAAACCACGACATCACTACAAACCCGCACACTTGCGTTCCATCGATTCAAACATCAAACTCTATTCCCTACCACATCCTTTACTCTCAAATCACTCCACCGCAACCCAAATTCCTTCCTTACATACATATATAAACACCCATGACACATACCACTTCACACACCACCCAATTGTGTAACGAGCCTGCGGCTATACACATACATACATATACTACCCACACATAACGCAAGATTCTGCGATCTTGTTGCACTACACTGCATGCACACACTAATCGCTTGTCGTCTCGAAAAATCAAGAAAACGAGTTATATTGTCTCGAAAAATTCACGGAATGCTATATATGCAAATATGTCGCGTATATATGCGTGATGTGGGTTGCCACTACAAATTCACATGAGGGAATTGCAAGTAATACTGTGGTAAAGTTTCACTTATATACACGCGTTGTTATTATTATTATTATTATTGTTATTATCACGGGTATATGTAAACGACTCTGCTGAATTATTTCAAGTGAAAAAGCTCGTAAACCATACGGATAATCCGAACAATAATAATCCGTCGCGCGAGGGTACAATTAAAAGTACATTCTCGTGTATGGCATGTGTTAGACATAGCCACGTAGTAGTTTATTCTTAGCCAAGATTAGTACTAGTAGTATACTTTATTTACTGAAACGCCGGGTATATAATCGTAAAAGCTCAAGTTGAACCATCATATCGTGTATTATTCAGCGCGACCATGCAATAATTTCTACATTTTGACAGACACTTTATACTACTCTCAGCATGATTTACACGTTAAAACACATGACTCCTATATTAATCTAATAACGCAGAGTTTACGACATATATACGTATAGACAGACATACAACGTTTACATAAGCTTGCATTAACGTAAACTTTAATTTACACATATGTATGTATGCGCATCGCACGCGACTATGTACGTGCAAACGGCTTCATAAAACCTGCGCGTGTGAAATTCCTACATCGATGAAATCTATATACATTCGAGAAGGGAGAACGAGTGTAGTGTATGTAAGGTTGATTTTTACGGGTGTTGTAAACTGGTTTGCTTCAAGAGATACGTCAATTAAGATAAACCAAGTAAGAGAGAGAGTGAGAGCTAAGTGAGTCGCTCGATAGGTTATTTCTTTATATTTTTTTTGGATGTTGTTGCGAATGGTTCGCAAGTGGTGGTGGGTGTGTGGAAAAGCAAGAGATACGGCGGGTAATTGAATTTTACGGCTGATTGGGTATTTGATCTTTGGTGTAAACAGTCGAGTGAGTGGGTTTGCAAATGGATATATAGGAATGATGCGGGCAGGTGCATGGTGTCCGTGTGGTTTATCATTGAGAAAAGCGAAGAAAGAATAAAAATGTGTAGTAATGAATGACACGTTTGGTAGGTTTGAAGTGACGAATGTGTGTAGTAGTTTTAGGGAAGAGAGGATGAATAATGGTTTTGATGTAGTGTTGCTATGTACTCGTATACGATTTTCAAATAAACTTTAGTTGGTTTTTTCTTTGTTAGGTGACACTTAACCTAATTAATTACTAAAGTTTGTTAGATTTTAATGAATAGCTTTCGTTTTATTCATTAATAATTCAACACCAACGTAATATACACATTCGTAACTTGTAAAAATACAAGTTCGAACAAAACACAGAACCACGATACACTCACAAAAGACGGTATTTCCGTTCCAATTGACACGGAATTACGTTACATTCCAAAGAATTCGAAGGGTGCCCCATTATTAAAAAAAAGGCAAACCACGGTAGCCGCACTAATTTAGCGACTTTCTTGAATATTTTAACATAAAATTGTGACATTTCCACATACACATACATAGAACGACATTTTTTCTCTCATCAATTTAACCGCGTAAAACAACGAATGATGCATATTGGAGTATGTATAGTTTACAGAAGGTGCGAATTAAAAAGAAAAAAGAAAGAAAAACAGATTATTAGCATGTTACTGCTATATGTACATGTAAACATACAACGAGAAGTAAAAAGTATGCGCTTATGTCGGCGCTTAATTGACACTCGTTTACATTACAAGTACATTTGTAATTCAGCCGTCGTTATAATAAAACTTTTATGTATATATGAGAAGAAAAAAAAAGTGTCGCGACGATATGTGATTGGACTGGTATATCGGCGATGCTGTGGGTTTCACTTTTCTCGGTCTTTTCAATACTTTATTTTATCAGTATACTCATCTTAATTTAAACTCAGTTAATATACAACAAATGTTAACATCCATAATCCATCGATCATCCTCTAAAATATTTACTAATCCTATAACATTATCTTCGCCATATCCAAAATTAAATTATTCCTAAACACTCACACTTCAATCGTACAAACGTTTCAACTTACTTTCAAACAAACTCAACCTCGTCCCCCATATAAACAACCTATATTACCAGCCTACTCTACTTGAATATCATCCGACCCATATAGAAACACCTCAAAACCAACTTTACTAGAGTATACCTTCACATACATTACATACAAACACACCCAACCATCATAACATCAAACCCATGTACTTCTTTCACCTCTCCCTTAAAAAAACAAAAGTGCATCAACTCAACTGCGCCGTCCTCGATCGAGTTCGCCGACATTACGAGAGGGAAATGACACAAGGTCTCACTTCACTTATACACACCTGTACGTGTATATAACACATCCGGTGCGAGTTTTTCCGTATGATATCCTTGGTTGTATCCCGTCACGTGTATATGTATATATACATCTCATATATGATGCGTTTCCGTAGAGATGCTAAGTTTAGAGGTGGAGAGTTATGTTGCATTTATCGGGGATTAGGTCAGCGTCGTCGTCGTCGTCGTCGTCGTCGTCGTGTGGTTCCCTTGGACGAGTGTACGGGTGGCGTTTGTCATTTATGCTTCGTTGAGCTTAACAACGATAAAACCAAGTGATGATAGTTATTTTTGATACTTATAGTTCGGTGTGGTGGTCAAGTGGGTGGTGTAGATAGAATGAGAGATTTTGTATTGTAGACGGTCGCTTTAAAGTACGTCGAAATATATAATACATATATATATATACTGATAGAAAAATGTGGGGAAAAAATCTCATATTTTCTAATAGTAATTTGTCAATATCGACCAAAAATACAAATTTTTTAATTGAAACATAGTAAAAATTACTATATTTTTGGTTAATATTGACAAATTACTACTAGAAAACATGGAAATTTTTCCCCAGATTTTTCTATCAGTGTACATATACATCCTTAAACGACTTTTTCTTCTCTCCTAATTACCGAGGATTTCCCTTTCATCGTATGTGAATATAAATATTCATTCATATATAAAATCGATGCACTTATATACTTCGCGTCGAGACAAGATCATGTTAATTCATCGATAACACCTCAATTACTCTCTACTACTTCTCATTATACGCACTTCATTCGGGTCAAGCACGCTGATGTAGTAACGTAGCAAACGAGAAACCCCATTAACCTGCGCACTTTCAATTTCCCTCGGAAATCTAAAATCGACACCGATACCTGAATTCCTCTTTACTATCAGGCAATTAAATCGACAACAACGACATAAGTCTGCATGTGTATCTGAGTTACGAGAAGATAAAAACAAGAGGAAAAATCTTGCGAGGGCTGAAAATAGCTTCGTAAGTGAGTGAGTGAGTGAACAAAGATGTATGTACGCAAGCGACCTTCCCCCGATTCGCGCGTCAATTTGTCAGTCACTTTCGATTGATTCGTTGTGTGTATAGTAGTGAGGTGATTATATAGGTACGTTTTGTGTCCTCGTTGAAAGTAAAAGTAGAGTGCGTGCGTTGGTACTGCAAAGTGGTGTGTTGTAGTGGTTATTTTTTTTTTTTTGAATTTTTTTGTGACTAAGCGGTTTTTGTAATTGTAATGATTTTTTGTGTAAATTTGCACTCTAAGGTTGAGTAAAAAAGATGATTGTTTAGTTAATTTCTAGAGAAGTGATTCGTTGGACTAATGCCATGTATTGTATAGTTGTAAATTGTCAGTGACAGCTGATTTGAATAACTTTTATATTTAAAAAATGCATTAAGTTTTATTCAATTCAAGTGAATTTAGTTAAATACAGTCACATTATCTTTGACATTGGACTTTTTCCACTGCACAGATTGTTAAGTTATTTTTATAACTTGGAATAAAATTAATTAAAAAAACCTAATCACGCGGCAGAAATTAAATAAACATCCACTCTAAAAATATATTTTTTCTTATTAAAACGTCCAACCGCTTCGAATCCTACAGTTATTCATCCCATTGCTGCACTTTTTACACCTCAACAACATTACAAATCCACAAATAAAAAAACACCTCTACTCATCCCACTATCAACCTACAAAATCCCCATATCATATCCATCACAACCTATCACTCTACCTCTCCCGTTCACTTATTGTATTATACTTTTATCACCCTGAGAAAAAGGTCACTAGACCACAACGTCACGCGTCTCTGAATATTTCTCTCTTTCTGTCTCGCCACCCGCCTCGAAATAACCGCGTCTCATCTCGCCATAGATAAGCAAACAAACCGTTTACTATATCCTACGCGTAACTAATATATATGTAGGCTACGAGTGAGTCGGATGATGTTCGCGCTTCCTGGGAAATAAATCTAAGGTGCATTGATGCGCATGCTACTGTGCAACACTGAATAGACGGATTATTTATGGGACGATGCGCGTGGAAAGTGTGTGTGTATATATAACGTGAGAGTGGTGAGAGAAGTCACTTGTTCTTAAAGAGAGATACGTGTGTGAGTGTATATAAGTGGATGACGACGAGTGGGTTGTGTGTGTGTACCTATAGAGTAATAGAGATGTTACGAGGTACGTGGGCATGGGATAAGGTATAATTTATGGAAGTTGATTGAGATGAGGGTGATTGGTATTTTTTGGCGATGTGAGGTGTGAGGATATTTGAAGGTTTGAAAGGGTTTAACAATGCTGCCCTGATGTATAGAAAAACCGATAATTTTTACTATGAACCTTTTTTTTAGTCATCAACATGATTATGGTTTTAGAGTACGATATAAAAATAAAAAAAGTTTGAATTTTATATTTACCAAACAATTGTTGCAATCAATCTAATGCAAATAACGAGAAAAAACATACAAATAACTGTAAGATTTGAATTTTCCAATCAAGATTTAGAACGCATTCCATCGCTTAATATAGAAAATTCTATTAAGAATCACTATATTTTATATACAGTTCTAATTCTATATCTTACACGTACAGTGTACAGTTACTTCTATGATACTTTATGGACGACTGGCGATCAGTCGCATAGCCATAACTGACCCTAATCACGTCACTTTAGATTAAAGACAATCTCCTCTTTTAAAAACAGAGAAAGTATCGCGGGAATGATAAAAAGTAAAATCATGCTTTCAAAAATGCAAAAAGGGTTGTAAATACACGTATTATCGAATGCTATATACAAATAAATTTCCGAGATCTGCATGCATATTGCTGTTTTTTTTTTATCGTAATCCGGGAAAACCTATACAATATAACGTTATATCCTGTGATGCGTCGTCGAATAACTGAAATTTCCAGTAGTGTCGTTTACCTGGAAATGGGTTCAATGTAAACTGACGTCAATGGAAAGTTGCTGAAAGGTTTTGGTTATTTTGTAAATATGATGGGAGATACAAATAGAATGTATGTGAGTTTGTGTATAGAGGTTGAAAATATATTATAATTTTAGATGTGATTGTTTTAATGACTGATTTCTATTTATTTTGAATCTATAAATAAAATTAATTTATATAGTAAATAATAATAAAATTACTTTTAATTATCTTCATTTAATAGCTGGATAGAAAAAACCTTTTAAATTATATATTACTGTACGTATTTCTGATAACTTGTCTTCCAATTAATGGACACTTCAACAGTATATTACGATCTTATCAATTTAATTCAATATAAAAATCATATACATAAACGACAATTCAATTGACAACAACAATGAATCATACATTAAATTACCCAATCACTGAATCATTCTACCACTTTTTTACTTTTCAAACACCCAACAACAATTTACTTATACATTGTAAAACAGAAAATATTTCCCGCCAATTTTCAATTATATTCATTGCACTTTTATACCTTCGTATAATTGAAATTACACATCGTCGACACGGAGTTAACCAAAATTTTCTTTTTTCTTTTTCCTTTAGAATCCTGTTCTGCACTGCGCAACCAGCCCACGTGATAACGATAGCAGCAGTACTATGCGTCACTTCAGCTCTGTTACCCACCGCGGGTTCCACACCGGAGAGGACGTCGATGCCCGCAGGCCAGCCACGGTCGCGGATTACCTCCTTCGTCTACCTGGCCTCTTTCGTCATGCACTTCGGCTCTCAGTTCTGGATGACCTTCGTTTCCGGTAAGTCTCACATATATTTTAATTTTTTTTTTATAAAATATATTGTGTGGTGCATTATAGGAACCTCGATTCGTTGTGACATTTTAGTAACGGGGGAGAGGAAAGGGTAATGAAATAACGGATATAAATATTTTTTTTTTTTAAGATTATTTATTTTGTTTTTTTTATTTGTTTTTGATTGGTATGTAATTTTCGTAAACATTATTAATGGTACAGATGGTAATAAAAAGTAAAAATTTTGTCAGCAGGATATTAGTAAATTTATACTGGCAATATAATCAATTTCTTTCTGCTATTAAAAATAAATATCTGTAATGACTGATTTTCGTTTTGCCAGAACTTTTTAATGAAAATAAGCTCATTTACGAGTACACTAAAAACATAACATACATTTATGATTATCCTAAATTATACCTACGCTTATTTAACACAAATTAAATATAATAACCTTACATTCTTACGATTATGTTCCACAAAACAAAAAGAAATTCAATTCGCTGTTCAAAATTACCAGTCGCACGTACTTTAAACCTCAAAATTCACTACAAAAAAAATCATCACCTTAACAATAGAAAATCAAATTTTATCACCATCATAAAAATTTTGAAAAACTCATAAAAATCATATACTGCAACTCAACACAACCCATTGTGGGCACAATAACGCCGCGAGTAAAGTGTTATTTGTAATACGATATTACACGTTGCAAACTGTAATACGATAAAATAAGAATCCTTCGTTCTTCGTTCAACGCAGCCTGTGCACAGTACGGACACACACACGCGCCTTTTAACCCTTTCTTTCAGGGTCGTTGAACTTCAGGCCGGCTATTTATCACGACTTTCGTTACTTTGATTTCCTTTATTTGCCGTAATGAGAATTTCGCGGGTCCCTGAACCTCGAAGCTGCGGGATGAGGCGGTTTTGGCGCAAAAGTCGAGCGAACAAGTCGTTCAGTTTAATGGGAGGAGAATTTTTCAGTCTTGATTAACGAGAATTGGGTGGGAATAAGAGTGATTGTTTGAAAATAGAACTGTATAGTAGAACTCTAAAAAAAATTAGCTGTGAATTAGTAAAATTAATATATTGCAATTATTGATGTGTATACTGTGGCTTTTGATCTTTTTTTCTTTTAGGATTTTAAATATCTCCTAGAGTAAAAAATAATTTTAGTTACATTTGCACAAGGAAATTTTTAACCGCGCAATAAGGAAACTTTCTAGAAGGAAACATTAAAAAAATAATTTATACCCGAAGAAAAACCATTTCTTATTAGCTCAAATTCAATCCCGCTAATTGAACATCTTAAAACCCCACGAATCACTTAACCCCATCCCACAAATAAAAAAAAACAACGTAATTTTTCAATATTGTTTATCATCCATTAATGACCCAACTTAAAAAAAATTAAATCACGTCACATGTCCCAAAACCCGCGTTATACCATCCAAACCTCAACCTCTCACTCACTTATTCTCCTTCTTCCACTTCTCAGACCATCTGCGGTTATTATCGAAATTTCAGTCTCTCCGAAAATGACGGGGTATTAAGTAAAAATCGGCAGCTGAGCGATGTATCTTTTTCTCAGCGCATGATGTGCATACGCTAATTTTGACGTATATCAGGCAGCGTACGAGTTTGATTAATCCGCCGTCGTATATATATATATATCGGCTTTGAATTTCATTATACTACATACACAGTGAATACGACGCGAACCGGTATTACATGTATGTATATACATATATATTCGCGAAAGTCACGTGTAATTAGCGTTTGGAAGAGATCACGACGAGTTGTCGTTTTTTTTTTACAAGCGCAGAAAACGCAAGGGAGGGGGAAGGAATTCGACGTGTGTTTATTTTGGGCAGGTATGTGTGGAGCGCTTGCGAGAGACGCGAGCGTGATTTGTGATGAGCTCTCGTGGGTGACACACGAGTGTTAAGGGCTGTGTAGATATATTTAATTGTTTTTTTTTTTAATTAAAATTCTTGCTGTATATTTTTTGAGGAAAAAAATTAGGAGGGAAAGTCAAATGTTCGAGGAACGTTTAGATTTGGAAGTAAAATAAATAATAATTACGTAATTATTAGGTTTGATAAAATTAATTTAAATCGAATTTCTAAAAGTATAATTGCACAAAGCATAGCAGGTAAGGTAATAAAGCAAACTAATGAATACTTCCTAGTGTAGAATTCAAAAAATATTGTTTTTAAATTAAAATTGTTAAACATTGACCTATCATATAAATCAGCACTATAAAACAAACCATTCTACAAAAATCAACTCAGCTGCTCTACAAAGCGCATCCAAAAAAAATCGGCAAGCATCACAGACTACAACGTCACAAGCAACAAAAAAAGTATGCCGCCCTGTCCGCCAATCATCCCGACCACTTGCCATAAAGTAAACAAAATACCCCCCTACGTTTAAATATACGTCGTTCTCGTAAAAACCAAACCGCGATTATATATACCTCTCCTCTCTTATACCCATTTATACCCATACACATACATACAAAATAATGGACCGCACAAGAACGCGCGTATATAATAATGTAAGAAAAAAGAAAAGGGTCGCAGTTTGATATTACGAGGACACTCGTGTATATGGGTTTCAGGTCTGTCCCTGTACTTCGCTTTGCCGCGGCATACGTTTGGTGAGGTACAACGTGTTCTGTTCCCGCGGTACTTCACTCTCAACGCTTGTCTCAGCCTGACGACACTCCTCATCTACGTCAAGCATCATCCGGCACACAGCTGGGACGCTGAGATCGCCATACAAGTGAGTTTTTTTTTTAGGATTTTTGATTTTTTTTTTTTTTTTTTTTTTTTTTTTTTGGTTCAAAGGTGGGAAGAAGTATGAGAGAAAATGTACCAGAGTTAGTGAAAATTAAAAAAGTCTTCGTTGGTTAGGAGGGAATTAAAATAAAAGGTAGTATATTTTTTTGTACATCTAGTTTTTATAATTGAATTTATTATAATTTGATTAAGTACGATGATAATTTGTACAACGTTTATAAAAGAAAGACTGTAATGAGGTTCACTAATTTAAAGTTGATAAATGTAAAATTACATAATTTTTAAATATATAATCCATTTTGTTTTTTTAATTTACTCATTTATTTATTAAATTATTTACTATCAAATTTGTCAATGTACCTGTAAAATACTTTCAGACGAGAATACACAAAAAATTTCTTGGATATCTAATCCAGCGCAAAAACGTACGACGATATTCAATTACCTATGAAACCGCGTGTAGAAGCATTATCTATATCATAAATAAAACAATTATATTTTTTACATTAATATTAATAAAACCGGGCGATAAAATAGGAATTTTTATTGGTACACTGCAACCTCATCTCAAACATGCAAATAATGTCTGGGCATTATCGTAAAGTGTCACCGTAGGATGATGCACGAGATGACACTTCGAATTTATCACAAAAATTCATTTTTACGCATGAAAAGGGTTCCGCACGTCCACGCGAGTCTGATGGCATTTTATCCCGTGACACTTTATATGCATCACGCATACTTTCGCGGCGATCTTTTTGATGCTCGACTCTTGACTCTCGCACTCTCTCTCTCTCTCTCTGCTGCGCGCTGAATAAATTGAGCAAAGCGAATCTCAATGGTATTGATAGGTATATAATCGATGAACCAAATGGAATTATTGTCGCATCACTGTCAATTGTGACATAATTGAATTTCCAAAGGATTCATCTGCATAATGCGTTAGTTGAAATTGAATAGATTATCGAGTTAAATAATTTTTCATGGGAATTTATTTTTCATAAAAATAAACAACTTAATTTGCAAGATTATTAAAAGCATTATTTATTTTTAAAATTCTTATAATCCTACTTTAGTTAGTTAGTAATGAAAATAAATTTCCAATAGAATTTTGTCAAAAGTAAATGGAAACCCCCAGTAAGGTCTGTAACTCAAGTGATTATATTACTTTCTACCTTTCTAAATTTCAGTTAAACCGAACTAAGCCATTGAAAAATCTATACCTGGAATTTGGGTACTTACCCGGAGAGTGCACTACCTTCGGGCCCTGGATTTGGCTCAAACTTTGGGATAAGTTTTTGGGTGTAGAAATATAATGAAA
>JAYJLV010056342.1:0-18540 GCA_036873485.1 Torymus texanus
ACCTGTAGAAATTGTAGATAGATTTTCCGATTGTATAGTCAGATATAGCTGCCGACCTTTAGGATTTGGGTTTATTGCTTAACATTATAATCTCCACCTGCTAGGAAACAGTTACCTAGAGTTTTAAAGAAGTCTGAAAATTTTTCTTGTTTTATTTTGAATCTCGGGGAACAATAAATGGCGGAAAAAGTTATTGGTTTATTTTTTCCTCTACCGTAACACTTGTAGTTTTGTAGAGTACAACTCTGTATCCATTATCTTGTTTCCTTTGATATATATAGAATTCTGTATTCTTCTTCTTTAGTTCTTCTATTATTGGTAGGTACTTTTCAGATGAATGAGGTTATATCTTTACTTCATTGTTGGAGAGGACTTACAGTGTGTATTCATTTTTATCAATATTATCTAGAAGTGTTTTTAAGGGATAGATATTCCCCACACCTCTGACATAAGTAGCTGGTGATTTATGATTTAAATGAGTTAGTTGCAGTTTTGCTTACATCATTGTTCTTGTTTACATCCTCATCTATAGCCAGTAATCTTTTATTTAGGTTTGCCGTTCTTTTAGTAATTGGTTTTCGGCTGGGCTAACTCTAACTCTTTTTCTATTGATGTCTTGAATTTGCACATTGTGCGTTTTTTCTGTCGAATTCTCCATTATTGTCCGAGTTTCTTTATTGACGCACACTTACTCACTAATATTATTATACAAAAATTATTGCGTTTGAATGAAATTATACTTAAATAATAATTTAGTTTAGTCTATTAGAATATAACGATCTCTTATTTTAAATACATTTGTAACGGCTACTTATACAGACGTTTATTAGCAGACGTAAACATGTCTTAACTCTGTGACGGATGGTACACGAATGATATGATTAGTAGCGCGATATTTTTCACTAGGGTTATTACATGTCTACCTTACTGCGGCGTTTGTGTCTGTAGATTCTGCCTCTGAAGGTGCTGAATTCTTATCCCTACCTTCGACGACTCCTAACAGTTCGCCAGCCAAGAAGATTGCCTTCATGTAGAATTTTCGAGGTTGGAAATTGTGCTCATTAAAATTGGTGATGTTTTGTAAGTCGAGTATTACGTCAGCCATCTTTAAAAAGTTTTGAATGGTAAATAGAAACTGAACAAAGCAGGCGCACAAACAAAGGATCGCACAGAAACATCTCACTCTATACGAAAAAAACCGATTTCAAAATGAACTGCATCAACTTGAGCATGTGACCTATTGTCTGAGTTAAAGAATAGGAGACTATAATTGGTAAAAATAGATTTATTTATTGACGCTTGCTCGTATGTGTACAGTTCGAAAACTCGGAGTCAAGTGAGCGTTCCGGAACAGCGACAACCGCGATGTTTGTATCATCGTTTCGCGCTTAAATTTCACTCCCGTTGAGTGTACAGTGACGCATTACACGAGTACAGACATAAGAGAGAAAATGCGAAAATAATTCTGACAATATTTTTCATTTATATACAAATATATATACTTAGGAATATTCTATTTAGGTAGACGCTGTATGTATTGAAAATAAAATGACTTACCCCAGTATTATATTACGAAGAATATTATTTTGTTTCTTTAAAATTTGAAAACTATTCGAAATTTGGATGAGTTTTTCCAAATTTTCTTTCAGGTTTTGATCATGATCTGGAAGGTTATTAGGATTTCCTTTGAACATACGATTGATTGATAAAAAAATAGTCAATAACCAACCAACAATTAAAATGATACTAATTCTTCCTAACCAGTTGCATCTGCCAAAACTAGCCCGTAAAATAGTCATATTGAGCTGAAAATATTGTCTTAATATAATATTACTGTAAAACCTATGTGCAGAAGTAATTTAAATAAAACTCAACAATATATGAAATCAATTTGTTTGGATTGATGGATTGGGTTTAGTGGGCAAGGCTCCAAATAAGACTCACGTGAGAGTAATTATCAAAACGTGGTTTTATTAAGTGAGGTGCTACGAGGCGGGGAAGAATTTGTGCGGTCTGCGCTCTTTGCTCGGAGACTGACTAGATACTGTAGCGGAGGGGGGGGGAGTCTCTCCCCTTAAACACGCGAGTGTAACAATCGACTCTATTGGTCGACGAAAATCATCCGAGACATTGTCTTCGTCGCGATACAATTATCTGAGTGTGGGTGTGTGAGAATATGTGTATGTTATCGACGCGAGCAAGGTAAACTCGAAAATTCCGCCCACTTCGTTTTCTATTAAAAAAAAACGATTACAACTTAGTGAAGACCTATCCAAAACGCGTAACAAATTAATAATACGGACGCACATTACATTCGAACCCAACCCGTGAATTTAAGCTAATGTTTAACGCGCAGGTACTTAAAACTAACATCGCTTATACATAGTATGGAATAGATTCTACTTGAGTTACAAATCACTTAAAGTAGTCTGTTATTGATCGGGTACGAAGTAGACATCTCTGCAGCAGTACTGAACAGCTCAACTAACTTGCTGACGGGACGACGTAAAGTCGTCGTGGAGGTACGCTTGGAGACAACGCGTATCAAACCGTCCGAGCCCGGAAAAATTTGCACTACGCGAGCCAGAGGCCATCGAGTAGGAGCAGTGGCTTCACGCCGACCGAGCACCACGTCGCCGACCTGTAGGGATGGAAGTGCCTCCTTCCATTTCGATCGTTTTTGCATCTGCTGGAGGGAATCTGATCTCTGCGCAAACTGTTGCATCCGTTTCCACCGCTGCAGTGGAGGAATGACCTCGTTGGTGAACCTGCTTTCTGCAAAAAGAAAAGTCGTTTTACCTATCAAAAAGTGTGCTGGCGTCAGAACTAGTGAGTCAGAGGTATCCTCAGTTAAAGGAACAAGCGGTCGCGAGTTGAGGCACGCTTCGATTTGACACAATAATGTAGCGAATTCCTCGTATGTGAGGATCGATTCGCCAATGATCCGTTTTAAATGATACTTAGTGGATCTCGCAGACGCTTCCCAAATGCCACTGTAGTGAGGAGCAACGGAAGTACGCGGGATTATCAGCCGAATTAATGTGGTGTCGAGGGGCATCGGGTAACGAGGCAGCGATATCAGCACACCGATTGGTCACGAACATGGACCATTTGGAAGCAATGTCCCTAAGCCAATAGAGTACATCTTTGGAATCAGACCATAGATGTATCTTAGCTGATAACAGTCCTAAATGTTTGACGAAATGGCGGGTGAGTTTAGCAGCTAACTGAACATCACAAAGCTCGAGCCGAGGAATCGATAAGGTTCTGATAGGCGCAACCTTAGTTTTGGAGCTTAACAAAAGGACAACAGGTTTGTCACCCAAAACGCGTAAATAAAGGACACCGGCGTAAGCGTATTTTGAGGCTTCAGCGAAGCAGTGAAACTCACACGGCTGTTATAAAGAAGATAGACCTATCCACCGGGAGACGCGGATGTTAGAAAGCGCAGATAGTGCCGAGTAGCACTTTCGCCAATAATCGGAGTGCTGTTTAGGTAACTCCTCATCCCATTCTTTTGTGAGAATCCAAGGAGACTGAATAAAGATTTTTAGAGTCACTATGACTGGAGATATCCAGCCAAGTGGATCAAATAGTTTCGCCGTTTGAAAAAGAACTGAACGTCTCGTTATGAGATCAGTGAGTTTCTCGAGTTTGAGATTAAAATAGAAGCAGTCTGTCCGCGCGTTCCATGCTATTCCTAGAACGGCGAATCCTAACCCTACATTCAAGTTAGCTTCAGCGGCGAGATCACAAGGCGGAAGCCAGTCGAGGAGGTGGTTATGGTTTGATAGCCCTTTTCGCAGCTTGAATCCACCGCTGTAGAGTAAGTTGATAACTTGACTTTGTTTAGCCTTCGCCCCGTTCAGTGTAACGTAATCAGAGAGGACGTCGTCGGCGTAAACCTCTCTATCGATGATAGAGCTACCTAATGGAAATGCTAATCGTTCGTCTTGTACTAATTGCCTGAGCATACCACTGGCTAAATATGGAGAGCAGGCTAAGCCAAAGGAGACTGTTGTCATGAAGAAAGGTTCGATTTCCTCTGCTCCCCCCGCCTCCAAACAATGGCTTGTAAGTGTTGATCTTCCTCCTGTACCAGAATCCGTCGGAACATCTTTTCGATATCTGCCGAGAAGACGAACGGGTATACCCTCCAACTTGTGAGGAGATCTATGGTTTCAATAAGGAGATTGGGACCAACCAGTAGAAAGTCACTCAGAGACTTGCCGCCTTTCACTTTAGGTGAAACGTTGAAGACAGTACGCAGCCTGGTGGTTGAGCTACTCTCCTCAATGACGCTATGGTGGGATAGAGAGAAGCATCGATTTGTATTGAGATTCGTGAGTGAGACACGCTGCCTGTGTCCTAAATCTAAATATTCTTGCATGGTTTGCGAATACGCAACCTACAGATTAGAGTCTGTTTGAAACTTACATTCAAGATTCGTTAGCATTTTCAGAGCGAGAGAATAAGAACCAACCCAATTATCAGGTGTATTGAGTTTGAGCGGCATCCTAACTACATATCTACCTTCCGAGTTACACTTAACGGTATTGCGGCAGTACTCTTCGTAGAGTATGTCATCCGCGGTGAAGATACGATTATAATAGGATAGTTCGTTGATTTCCCAGAATTTTCTGAGACAGTTACGATCGACGTTGTCAACTTGGAGATTTGCTGTCAAACAGCGCGATGATTACTAGACTGGTCTGAAGTCGTACCAGATATAATTCACCCTAATAGAGTCTGCATTGTGATCGGAGCATCCACTGAATCGCCTTTACGAAGACCTTGCTCAATAATACTAGCATGAACTTGAGCACCTAGCAAGATATCGATTTTATCCGACTGATCGTAACGAGGATCAGCGAGGTGAGGTTATGTAAATGAGTCCAGTCTCTAGCTTGGCTAATAAACGGATCATAAGAGGTTATTCGGGGAATAACGAATGCACTAACTATGCACGAGAAAGTTGAATCGAAGTTCGATGTGATAGTGAATGTAACTTCACTTTTACACACAAATAATATACCGGTGCCTACATCAGAGATAAGTACGCGCACTGGTTTGCGCTTTAAACTTAATCGTTGGCAAAAGTCTGCAATAATAAACGAAGATTGTGCACCTTGATCAATGTAGCTAAGACAACCGGGCCTGAACTCCTACAAGTTTCCGGCAAACTAGAGATTAAAGCTACGACTTTATTAGAGGAGTTGGCAGTAGTATTGGCTTCCCTCAACTCAGGCTTGGGTGGTTTGGGTATACCGTTTGTCTGTGGGGTATTAGGGCTCGAACGGCTTGATCGACGCGCCTGGCGCAGGAAGTACCGTATTTTAAGCCTTCAATAAACCATTCTTTATGTTATAAATAAAGTCTCTCCTCATTCAATACCATATCTCAACATCTCTCTTTATGTCGTGTATGTATGTATTTATTTGAGTGTGTGTGAGGCGTGGGTGCGCGTTATCTTGTGTTTCCTCTTTTCTCTTAAATTCATCCTCCTTGCGAAAGAGCTGTGGTGTTGATGCGAGAGGCGAGTACGATGTGGGCAAGGCTCCAAATAAGACTCACGTGAGACTAATTATCAAAACGTGGTTTTATTAAGTGAGGTGCTACGAATCGGGGGATAATTTGTGCGCTCTGCGCTCTCCGCTCGGAGACTGACTAGACGCTCTAGCGGGAGAGAGACCGCGTATTTTTCCCCTTAAACACGCGAGTATAAAAAGCGACTCTATGGGTCGACCAAAATCGTCCGAGACATTGTCTTCGTCGCGATACAATTAGTTGAGGGTATGTGAGAATGTGCGTAGGTTGTCGACGCGAGAAAGGTAAACCCAACCCGAACACTATTAAAGACTGGGATTATCTTATAAAATTTTAATTACTATAATTTATCCTTTTTCCCAACGAAAACTAGATTACTAGAGGATTACGCTAAAGGTAATTAAGTGGGCATTCATATTTCACAACCGGTTTAGGGGATATCATCCTTTTTGACTAGTAATGACGCTCCAAAGCTGAGGCACTAACAGCGCATGCTTCCACGAACGCCAGAGTTTCGAGGAGGTATAGGAACTTCTATTAGTACAGGCATTTAGAGCGACCCTTTTCATTAAGTAAATTAAGGAGTTCTCCAAGCGACCAGTACTGCTTGAAATTTGATTGCGAAAAGGGCTTCATTTTTTACAGCGTAAACGAATGAACGTGGATAAGAAATTCAGTAAAGAATCCTCAAAACATCCTAATTTTCCTAAAAAGAAACATGTAAAGAGAAATATGGTATACTTATTACCACAAAATTTGGAATGGATTATTTGGAAATGGAAGAATCAGTCTTAAGTTTACGTATAAGGGGAAAAGACGTGTCCATAAAAGAGGAATTAAAAACAACTTAGTTTACTAAAATCCTCTAACAGGAGTTTAACGTTTTGATCGTAAACGAACAGACACACATAGAAAGCCTAACACTGACACCAGATAAAACACAATATTTAGGACGATATTCGGTAAATTTACTGAATCCTATTTACGGTTTAAAGTATTGTTGATTATACTTTAAATATAATTCTCTAAAATTTTACATAAAAACTTTTTTCTGAATGTAGCTCTTTGTGACATCATCATGATGTTACCGACGATTGCAGGAACTGGTTTTTCTCTTTCAATTGTGAATTTTCAGAAAAACTCCGATATATTGTTCCTGAAAGGTATTTTGTGGGGGCGATTGAATACTCGCTGTGAATTCCACCAACCATAGTGGACACTAGGTTAAACACAAACATCCACTGCGTCTAAGGCATAGGTTACCATCGCTGTTACCATTCGTATCTATTGAACCGCAGGTTTGCAGATCACTTACGAAACACCGTACTTTAACACTACACCATCGGGAGAGCCGCAGGGCTCTCACCTAGGACCTCTGTTTTTTGCATTTTTATTAATGACCTACAGGCGTCATTAACGTTCGCCAAAGTCCTGATGTTTGCTGAAGAGGTAAAACATTTCATGTGGTGCAATTTCCAGTCGATTCGTCCAGGGTTCAACGTGACATCGATGCGTTATCGCATTGATCTGCGGTAAATGGCTTAAACCTCGAATACAAGAAGCAGATACTCAGGTTACTCCTCATTTGACTACCAACTCATTAACATCTCGCTCTCGAAAGTTATCTTCATAAAGGACTTTGGCCAATTGCTGAACACCAAATTTTGTTTTTGAAGAGCACATCAGAGATGTCAAGTCTACGTCTCTAAGAACACTTGGCTTTATCATAGGGAACTGTAATGTCTTCGCAAGTCTGAGCACTTTAATCAGACTATACAAAACACTAATACTTCCATCGTTATCCTACTGCAGCCAAGTTTGAAGACCTCACACAGCAGACAAGGCAAACAATATAAAAGCAGTCATGCAGAAGTTCCTTTGCTATCTCGCCTACAAAGCCAAGACCCCAATGAGTCATCTTAGTCACGATTTTCCTTCCTTACTAAAAACCTTCAACCATTCCACCACAAAGTAAACATTTCAAAAGCATGATTAATGATTTGATGTATTTTTCTCATAACCAGTAACTCCACACAATTTATGTAAATTCCGATTTTGACGAAAATTTGTATTAACAACGGAACTTGATCTTCAAATGTGCTTAGGTAACTTTCTAAATAAGGCAATGACATGTTTTTTCGTTTGCGATGAAGAAAAACTCAACATGTTCATTTTGATTTTAGCATTGAAAAGTGCGATCAATAATTAGCTTATATAATTATTATTCGTCCAAATCATTACATTTCCCTTATCTTCTTATTCATTTATTTATTATTAATTAATTGTTATTCAACTTTTAATCGGTTCTGTCCCATACTAATTCATTCACACCTTGCATATAAATTCAGTTTGGTAAAGGCTTTTAAATTTCCCATATGAGCACGCGACGCGCCTAAGCTTCTTTCCGTGTACAATAGACACCTTTATTAACAATCATTTCATAGTATGTTTCTAACTAGCTTCCGAATCGGTACCTTTACCAACCAGTATTCGAATTGGTACCTTATATACCCAGCTTCCGAATTGGTACCTTCTTCAATCGGATTCTGAATTGGTACCGTCTTTCACCAACACGACGATATATGCTCGGCGGTGCACTTCGTTCTATTTGAAAAAAATGTGGACAAAATAAAATATCTCGCGATCGCAAAGAGATAGGCACATGAATCCAGTGGCATTTTAAAGTTGAAGTAATGCTGAATACAGGAAAATTATCCCAATGCATCGAAAATAAATGTTTGACCTTGAAATCAGAGGTCAAAGTTTAAACTTTTTGAAACAAATGCTTTTCTCCTGTTTTGAACATAGTTAATCAATTTTTTAATTTTATTTAAGTGTGTGTGTTCTTTTTTTTCTTTATAGAGAGAGAGGTTAAAGGCAAATCCATAATGCCCCATGACATGACATCTTCCGATGCCATCGTGTGTGGGACTCTCACCCACTAAACTTTTCGTTACCGCTAGATTTTGACGTCCAACGGCAACAGAATCCTCTCTGTTCCCCTTACCGACCCTAAGTAAGATGAACCTATCTCTTTCTCCGGTGTATCCTCCCCGCGGTAACACTGTTAAGTACTACCGCGCGGGGTGACTCTGGGCTGCCGCCCTTGTCTGTTGATGTACTCGTCATCCCTTAGATCTTCCTTCGTCGTCAGTCATCCTGTCGATTGTCATACTTCTATTCTTAGTGTTTTGCCGTCTACTTCTTACCGCATCGTCCGGTCGTCAACTTCTTGCAGCATCTCGCGTCTTCTTCCTTCTTCGTCTTTTAAAACCTTCTTGAGGAAGTCCGCAGCAAAATTGTTTATTGCGCTCTATCCATCGGCCGAAGTCATCATAGCTACCATAATAGACTCAGGAGTTACTCTGGTCTGTAGGTAACACTTAAGCTCTTCTTACTCCTGTTGATAGCGTAGGTATTCACCGAATACCTTCTCAGCGTCTTCGATTTCATTCGGACACGCTGGACAATCCGGACACTCCCCCAAATTGAACCGGTTCAGATATGCCCGGAAGCATCCATGTCCGCTCAGAAATTGCGTGAGGTAGAAGTTTACTTCCCCATGTCTTCTTTTGATCCAGTCTTCTATACTTGGTATGAGGTGGTGTTTCCTGCGTCCCTTACTGCTAGAGTCCCATCTCTTCTGCCACTCCGTCATCGTATTTTTCCTTACGGCCTCCAATATTTCTTAGTTCGTTCTGACGCTGTCTCGTCGCTTTTCTTCAAAGATCTTTTTCTCTCCATCGCTAATAGGTCTATTGTCGGGAGCCCTGCTATAACGTAGACCGTCTCGTCCGATACTGTACAATATGCAGACGCAACCCTGAGTGCATTACGCCTGTGCACTGAAGAGAGTTGTCGTCCATATGCCTTAACTAGCATAGAGTCTGCCCATATTGAGGCTCCGTTCAACATGATCGATGTACTTACGCTTGCCAGCAATGTCCTGTGGTTCTGGATCGGCCCACCCACATTTGGCATCAGCCGTGACAACACTGCGGCCGTTTTTGTAGCTTTCTTACTTATCAATTCCAGGTGTTGCTTAAACGTCAGTTTTACAACTAAGGTGATACCCAGATATTTAATAGTAGGTTACGAAGTAATTCTATGACCGCCTATTGTTAGGTTGATTGTCTCCATCTTTTTTCAACTAGATATTAGGAACGCCTCCGTTTTGTGAGCTGCAAGCTCTAGATTAGCATTATTTACCCACTTCTGTATAACGAGGATCGCTTCATTAGCTATTTCAACTACCTCTTCCTTTTATTTTGCTACAAATACTAAGGCTATATCGTCAACGAATCCTACGATCATTTCCCCGTGTAGTAGTTCTAGTCTGTGTACACCATCGTACATGATGTTCCAAACCCGTGAGCCAAGTACTGATCCTTGGGAAACACCTCCGGTGACCTTGTAGTTCACCGTGCCCCTCTCGGTCTCGTACAGGAGAGTTTTGTCCTTGAGATAGTCGGACAATATTCTTCTGATATACGCAAGCACTTCCACTTTCGCAAGGGCTTGGTGTATTTTGCTCCAGTTCGCCGAGTTAAATGCATTTTTACCGTCGAGAGTGACATCCGCGCAGTACTTCTTTGTACCATCTTTCCATCTTTTCCCGCTTAACGCTGACCGTACTGTGTTTACCATTAACCCTATCGCTACCAATGTTGAGCAGCATTTTCGGAAATCATATTGATGTTCTGCGAGCTCCGCTGTCCCTCCCGTTAAGCATTATAACCTAGCGCTGATTATGCGTTCGAATATTTTACCCTGCGTATCCAACATGCAGAACGGTCTATACGACGACCCTTCTCCGGGCGGCTTGTTACCATTTGGTAATAGCACAAGCCTCTGCTTTTTCCAATTTAATAGAAACGTCTCTTCTTTGAGACATGTGTTGTGCAGGTCTATAAACTCTCCTGAATGAACCTGAATGTCATATTACAATGCAATATTGGGTATGCCATCGAGGCCTGGAGCCTTGTTATTTCCTACCATCCGGCAGGCTGAGCGTAATTCCTCCTCCGTGACCAAGGGTATATCATTTACATCTATTCCTTCTCCAATACCACAGGTAATATCCGGTTGCCTCAGAAAGACTGTTGTTACAACCCTATGTAGTACCGCTGGGAACTTCGATGGGGGTACGTAACTTCCCTTAATCTTTTTCATTACTATTTTATAAGATCGGCCCCAAGGATCCTCATCGACCTCGTCTTGCAGCTCATTTAGGCATCTTTGTTTACTTTCTCTAATGTGCCTTTCAAGGTTGCGCTTAGCTTCCTTCATTTCTCGAATGCTGACCTCAACCGCCTCTATTCCTTTACCGGTTCGGTAGAATTACTTCCTTGCCCGCTGTTCCAATCTTCGTGCTCGATGGCAATTACAAAGCGCTTTATCTATCTGATCATTCCACCAATATGCTGGTGACCATCGTTGATTGGGCACTTTTCTCGGCATTGCTGCATCGTAGGCTTGGGTGAGCTTGTTTGTCATTTTTATAGCCTTGTCTTCTACTGATCCTGACAGTTGGATATTTTCCAACATCGTCAAAAATAACTCATTGTCATAATCTTTTACTTTCCATTCGATTCTTGTACTTCTGAGATTTGTATTAGATTTCTTAATCGTGTGTGCGTGCGTACGTGTGTGTGTGTGTGTGTAAACTGTCTATATTTCGAGAAGCATTAGGCCAATATTTCTGGCCCAAGGCTCATTCTCTTCGTCTCGAGGAAAAATCTCGGTACCTTGTAACGTTGCACTTTCTTTGTCCCGCGCAACGCCACAACTTATTTATAAAACACAGGACCGGAGGGGTACTCGCTTCGCCTGCCACGGAGTCGGTGGGACGCTGACTCTTATGCGCAAAGAGAGGTATCTGGATCGGGTAAAGTGACAATAAACACGGTTTCACTAACACTCTATACTTTATTCACTCCCTTTCACGTCAGCGTTAGGCTGTTAACTACTGCTTCCACACCAGCACTCACAATACGCGCATGTGCGCGCCCCTCTAACAAGGAGCTGATCTCACAGCAGGCAGGATCACTGCCTCAACTCCTGCGAGCGTGCGGACTCACGGAGAGCTCTCCTGGCCGAGGGGCACCAGTCTCCCCAGCGGTGACTGCCAACGGCACACGCTACTCGCCTGCCGGCCAGTAAACAGCTCATCCAACTCCTAAACGGCCGCCTCGCTCTGAACCACAATTGCATCGCTGGCGGCCGATGGGAGTGCAGCTAACTGAAGCAGGTGAGCTTCCAACTCTGCATCAATGTGCTCGACCCCCGGCAGCCCGTCAAGGAGCTGGCTCTTCTCGCCCTCGGGAATCGCGGGCAACGACGGCCGTCTTACGGAAGCCCTCCTCCTCCCGTTAGAAAAGACCGCAAGGTCCTCTCCAACGACTCGCAACGCTGCCAATTGTGAGGCGGCTGGACGAGCACTCTCCTCAGAACTCGCCCGGCTCATCAGGAGCCGCGGCGGTACTCTACCTTCCTCTATCTCGTGACTGGAGCACGCAGCAGCCACCTGTTCATAAAGAGAGAAAAAAAGAAAATTAGCTCCTTCATTCATCTCACATACATACACATAGAAATAGTATATTACGCACCTAGGGAGGATAAAACTTGGACAGTCCATATCTCATGGAAATTTCCACCAGAGCCGAAGGCGAGGGTGGCAAACACGAGATATAGGCTGGCCAATTTTACTCCCGTGGAGTGTATACTATTTTTTGTCATACCCGGGCCGAAAATATCACATTCACGTTTTTGCCCCTGGAGGGTATGTCGTACTTTCGGACCAGGTATGGCGAAAAATTTTTTCTATGGCTTACCATGCACTGCTTCCAACAACACAACACATAATCTCCCATCACCACAACACATAATTTCACTGGATTCTTACTCCTTCCGGAGGAATCCATTTTTTTAGCTCCTAAATATGCGCCATCACCGTCTGCTTCTTAGATTCTGTCTCCAAGATGTAGACCTCTGGCGTGTACACCTCCAAGATCTTTAACGTCCCATCATATTTCGCCTCTAGCTTAGCCGAGTAAGACCACACTGCGTTCAAGAGTCTGCGTAGCCTGCACAGTACCATATCGCCCACTTGAAATGTCACACTACGTCCCCCTTTATCATAATGCCGTTTCTACCTTTCATGTTCGGCGTCGATATGGCCCACTACTAGATCTCTCAACGCTTCTACCCTTTTCAATCTCTCCTGCCATTCCGCGGGGTTCACATGCACTACCACGTCTCTCGCTTCTACCTCCATCCTTAAACTCCTTACCGGGTTCGGGTGCCGCATGCAATTCAAAAACACTGGCGACACTCTCGTCGTCTCCTGCGTTGCCGTGGCAAAGCATTACAAGGCTTATCCCAATCGCGATAATCGGGTTCTACAAACGTCGCGATCGTTGTCTTCGGCGTGGGATTTGGGCGCTCTACCGAATCACTCTGCAGGTTATAAGGCGTTGTGGTTACGTGCTTTATCCCATACTCGCGCAATATTCCATCTAAATGCTTATTAACAAATTCTTTCCCATGGTCGGTTAGGAAATACTCTGGTGTTTCCCAGCGGACAAAATCAATTCTTCTAATGCCCTTCTGACGGCCTTCGCGTCGGCACTACGGAGCGGCTTCAGAACAACCCAGCTTGTAAGCAGATCCTGTAACACGAGCAGGTACTTGAACTAGCTTTGCTACGCGGCAACTCCATAATGTCAGCCGCGACGACCGCCCAGGGCCTCTCAACTATAGGCTTTCCCATCAGTCCCTCGGGCGCTGACTGCACCGACTTGTAGCGCTGACGCTCCCTGTAGCTGCGTACAAAGTCGTGCACGTCATGCCAGACCCAGGGCCAGTAGTACTCGCGTGCCACTCTATATGCGGCGTTCAAGACGCGCTCACGGTAATCAGCTGGGACTACCAATCTCCAGCTCTTCTCTCTATCTGTAACCGGGTCCAGAAGACGGTCATGCGTATACTTATACAGCATCCCGCCCTCTACCCATCTGGTTGCAAATTTCTCCGGCCTCTCGCGTACCTCCTCTAATCATTTCACGTACCACGGATCGGAGACCGAGGAGAAGCTCGCAATTGCTGCATCTCCAATACACAACGCGCCAGCATCCCGTCGGCGTCTTCCTATTTCGTAACCATGTTAATGTACTATGATCGGTAATCGCGATGAATCTATATCCTTCTAAATACAGGAGAAATACTCATGAATTTCAATATTCCCGCCACTTCTACCCAAGCCGGCGACACCCGCACTCGGCGCGCTTATACGCAGCCGCTCTCAATCCCTGCGCGTACAATTCCGAACGAGGTGCGTACTACGCACAGCACCGGGCTGGCAAAAGCTAGCTTTTGGTAACACAACACACCATATAAAATAAATATATACAAATATATAAATAATATAAATATATATAAATAAATAAATAATATGAATATATAGAAATAAAAAAATAATATAAATATATAAATAAACAAATAAATCAATAATATATAGATATATAATAATAATAATAATATTAGCTTTATTTCAGATTTCTGCCTAAAAAAAAACAGATATTGTACAATTTTCTGGTCGCCAGGTAGAACTAGTATTAATATAGTCACTTAGTCGAAATCATTGGTTAACATTACAGTTATGTTAGCGTTAATCCATTATAGACTAGATTAGTCAGTCATACATCGGTAACTCAAATATATACAAGTAGTCGAATCATTACGTGAGTTAATTCTGTACATATCGTCGCTCCCATATAAAAAGACGGTAACTCGGAGTCCGGTTGGAAAACCTGGTAACTCGGAGTCCGGTTGGAAAAGCTGGTAACTTGGAGCCCGGTTGGAAAACATGGTAACCCGGAGTCCGGTTGGAAAACCTGATAATTCGGAGTCCGGTTGAAAAACATAGTAACTCGGAACCTAATGTTTTTTTGCTCCGATTTAGGTTGGCAAAACTGATCAAATATTTTCAGTATTTATATCAGAATAAATATTACGATTATAGTACGAATGTTTCTAAATGAAAGAAAATTATTTTCGAGTAGAAAACAATTAATAAAGCAATTAATCTAACATGAACATTAACGTAATATTAATTTTTATGTCTACTACATTTTACTATACTTATATTAAAGTGTTTTAGTCCAATCTCTATAATTACCAAAATAATAACATCCCGATTTATTGTGTACTTTGTCTTTGAGCATTTTTTATCGACCGAGTCACATGTACTTTATTTATGTAGCGCGGTTGGAATATTGGCCAATAGGAGGTAAGGCTAAGGCCCACAAGTAAGCAATGCAACAGAGAAGAGGCCGTCGTCAGGCTGCGCTGCCCCGTTGCACCGCGCCGTACCGCTCCGCAATGTAGAGCATTCCGCATCGCCCCCGAACCCTCCGGCGACCGGTCGCGACCAAACCCGCACGCATGCTGTTATGTGGCCGTGGGGCCAAAAACTTAGAACTTTTGCTACCAGACGACTACTGATGTGGTTATCTATAGCATAAGGTCCATCTTCTCGATACTATATGCGCAGATGTGTTGCATCCTGTATGAGCATCACACAGTGATGCAGCGACAACGATGCAGCGACAACGATGCAGCATGTATAAATATTTATCTTATACATTCATTTATAATAAAAAACAAAAGGTTGCGCAGTAAGCAGCCGTATGATAATATGCACTGCACCATGTCCAAATTACGTTGTAACTTTTACACGTGATTTGGGATGGTAAAATAGCACGATACTCCTGGGTACCATACTCGATTTCAGATTACAAATCTGCCTTACTATATCAGTATATGATTACATAATGCCACCGTCAGATGGCGTTTGTGTGTTCGTGCATGAGAGCGGGCGGGCACGCGCGTTGAAATTCTCTATGAAAAATTGAGCTAAGTATTAACTGATAATAAGATTGATAATTTTATGTATTATTAATTACTATTATGTATTTATCATTCATTATTACCATCGTCTATTACTTGAATCTACGATTAATTAATGCCTTTAAAAAAATGTAATTAATAGCAAATAAGTTGTTAAATATTCTTCACAAATTCGAAATATATAATTAAATATGAACAATTTAGAACTAGCAATAATAAATAACAATAAATATTAATAAATAAAAATGTCAAAATGTTATAATAAATAAAAATCATGTTGACATTTTCATATATTAGTAATAGTTATTATTATTTATTAACATTAATTTTGAATTTTTTATCTTTAATTTTGCAGCTCTCAATTTTTGTAACTAATTAAAAAATTCTTTGACAACGTACATTATTTTTAATACATTTGAGCTAACCGTAAATTCAAGTAAATGAATAATGATAACAATTTGGAATAAATAATAATTAATAATAAAATAAAATAAAATATTAATCATATTTGTAGGTTAAAATCAGCTGAGCTTTTTGCTTAGAGATAAGTAAAATAAAATTAAAAATCATCTTGACTATTCTCTTGTGTTGTTTTCATTTTCTTTAAAATCCTCTTGAAAAAATCCTCTTGAAAAAATCACTTGAAAAATCATCTTAAATAGTACATTTAGTACAAGTACGTATAGTACGACGATTAATATCAATTTCAAGATGGTTCTCCTGAAGTCAACCATCTCACAAAAAAGTATGATCGATAAACACATTTGGCGCTGCATCTCGGTCTATCTCCATCAGGTAATATTAGGCAGAATTCGTCAGCTGGTAATCTCGTCTACGATCATAGAATTCCTGTATGCCGGCATCTGCCCACAGATCCTTTATCGCTTGCACGCAGGGCTCATCGAATGCTGTTACCGTTTCGAAGTCGATAGCCCGCACGAGTTCGGCTTTCTCTATGTTTGAAGACGATGCGTAATGAATCTGCAGGAGATTTATCGCCTGTATCAAGACTGCGCCATGAAGATGTTTTGGTAGCCAGCTTGATAAACCCCTGCTTACCCTCGTCGGAGTAGTTGGAGCCGCGGATAATTCTCATCTTTTTTTGGTTAATGTGGACTTGCCAGATTCATCAGTACCCAGCAGAAGGAGCTTGAGCTTGTGGCGCGCATCGCGCTTGTCCCGTTTGAGCTGGCGCTCGATCTCCTAGTTGATTCTCTTCTGCTCCTTGGCTTCTTCCGACAGGCAGCACACCATCGCGACGGGGGCGACAAGCAACGGGCCCCCCGGCTCGTCCACGGCACAGCGTTGCACATCAGACAGTTGACGCTATCCTCGTCGGCAGTGTGAGTCTGTTCGAAAAATCTATAGATCTATAGGCCTGCTTGTAATATGGTATTTAATTTTACCTTTAAGCGAGTATGTTTACATGCTTTCAGATTTATGGCTTAAGCATGTCCCCTTAAATTAAATATTCGATGCCTTGCATCTTTACAACACAGCTCTTACAGCAGGCCTATAGATGTATAGATCTTTCGGACACACTCACACTACACTACACTAAATAGGCCAAAACTCTAAACTTAAAAAGATAATTTACCCGGCTCCTACAGTATAAAAGCCATCAGTCAGATTTAACCGTTGGATTGGTGGTTCTATGTTATCGATATTTACTTTGAGGTCAAGTGTCCGTACTTAATCCACAAGAGTATAAAGTGATATAACTCGGCTGCAGAAATGCATTTCAGACATCTCATGTATGTTTGAGTTGACTTTATCTTTATGAAAGTATATTTATTACTGCTATGGCCAAATCTGCCACAGTTAAAGTATTGCTTCACCTTAATGACATCATATTCAATACAATTTTGGTAGCCAACAAATAATCTATTTTTGTTTTCTTTAATGTATTTATGGATTTCAGCTGTAATTTCCATGACAATAATTTGATTACCATTAATATTTTTGGCAGATACATATAATATTTTTCCTTTTGTTTGTAGATTAGTGAAGTTTCTTTTATTAATATCGCTTTCTAACTGTTTTTGGTCCCACGAGAGTACGTTGTCAATCTCCCTTATTTTGATGACTCGTTTCTTTAACACTTCTTTTCTTGTCTTATAAAAAGAATTAATGTTTGCATTCAAGTATTTTTCCGCTGTGTTGGCACTATCGTTTGTCATGCATTTGACTATTATTTGATTTTTATTTATAAAATCTACTTTTTCTGCTTGAATCGAGACGTCTTTCGATAAGTAATATGTAACTTATCTTTAAATGTCTGAAATATCATCCTTATTTTTCCTTTTAATCACTATTTTTGGTATCATATTAGGCTGAGCAAATTTTAGTTTTTGAGCTGCTGCTTTAGCAAAAGTTTTCTTGCTAAGTTTTGGAATCTCTTTCTCTTTGGCTAGTAATTCTTCCAATAATGAATTTTTGCTTTTAAATTCTGTATTTAATTCATTATGTAGGTTATTTTCATACTTCGTTGTTCGGTCTTCAATTGTAGTATAATGCCTCGTGGATCGTGTGCGCTTAGGGAGTTTAGGTTTGCCTCGCGGTCGTCCCACACCACGATTACATTAGTAATATATTTCACCTTCTTTTTTCTGTTAAAGTCCTTTTGTGAAAAACGCTATCACCGAAAATACAAAACACTATCGCGTTGGGTTGTTTACTATGGCATTTATAAAATATATCGAGAGGGATTGCCTCCCTTTATGTGCCGAGGGCCTAAGAGCAGCAGGCCCGTCAACGTGCCGCGCACGTGCGCCCTCCCGAGAGCCAGGCGACGGCCATCTTAACAGCCGACGAAGGCTACCACGGTGCCAACAGCGCCGCGCGAGAGTCAACAGCGGTGGCCGTGGCCACATGCACGTGCACACATAATGGCACGGCAACACACACACGCGCGAACACTAACACGCGCACGCCGAGCCAGATACGTCACTGCGAGAAGGGAGAGACCGCGCACCGGCGCGAGCCTACGACTAACAAGGAAAGTACACTTGGTGTCCGCCTCCGATTTTCATGAAACTTCGCATGTGAGTAGAGCGTCAAAAAATATTCGTCACGTATTTTTTT
>JAYJLV010056363.1:0-18538 GCA_036873485.1 Torymus texanus
TAACTAAACATAACCGCGATACGCGCCAGTAGTGCCATCTCTCTGACTTTGCACGGACTTTTCAAACGACCCTCGTAAGCGTGAAAAATTTGTTCGTTTGTTATCTCATTAGTGATCGCTATCCTAGCGCAAATCCCGTGAATCTCACAAATACGTCTAGATAGATATTTACTTCCTCTATTACGACGAAAGAAAATTGAGAAAAAACGCGGTATTAGAGAAAAATGCATATTTCTAAAAACTCAATTTTCCAATAAGAAGTGCATTTTTTATTTTTTTTTCAAAATAACATAGAAGACGTGAAAGATATAGAAGACGTGAAGACGTAAAGACAAAACTGAGTGAAATTACGTGTTATACGCTTTGTAACGTCGGATAGTCTATCCGACCTCCACCGACGTTGAGTCTTCTTAAATCTTCGAATTCCGAAAAATATAAAAGAAAATATATACATTCTGCTAGTTTTCTTCCAACGGTCAAATATTATCTTAGATGCAAGATACCGCATTCTTGCCGTTTCAATAAGAAAAAAAAATACAACACTCGTAGGCGAAAGACTTTTTCCAAAGAGGAAAACATTTCCTCCTATCTATAAAAAAACGGGATTGTTTTTACGACTTTACCCGGAAAACTCAGCTCACCCCGCCGGTACACGTGCACGCCGACGCGTCGCCAAAAAGCCATAAAATTTGACCGTTAGGATTTCCTTCGAATTTTCATATCGTTTATATTATTTTTATAATTTTACATTTAAATATTGTTAAGTAATACAATAAATTTTCTGATACAGCTAATATAAATTTTATGTAATTAGGTCAAAATAGAAGCCAAGAAATCAAATAAAATACTTCTACAAATTTTTAATTTTTAACATTAATAAGAAATAATTAAATTATGTAATGTAAGATGTATTCGCGAATTGATTTTGAAGCACATTTGTTAACTACGACTCTTACATATACATTTATAACATAAACTTTTAATCCACTCTTATTACTTCTTCGCATTTTACAATCGTTTTACTGAAACGTCTATAAGTACTGTAACGCGTACTGTACGTGTGTTAAACACTTGTCGGGTTTCTACGCGAAGGAACCCCTGCTGTCCGACAGTCGGCGCAGTGGCACAAGTTAAGAACACCTGTGCCACGCTTCCAATGTAGAAAGCCTAAGCCACATTCCGTTAGAGCGGCTGCTTTCTGTTAGAACCGGCGCCTGCTGCTGCTGCCAACTTCGGCCCGAGAACTCTCGGCTACTGGCGGCGACCTAGCCTTACCTCTAGCAGCCGGTTCTCCCGTACAACACCACTTCGCTGACGACGCGGTTTTGTATCTCCTTACCTTTCCCGTTACCGATGCTCCTCTAGGAGGCGATGCCTGTGGCTAGCTGCAGATACTGAAAAGGGTAAAGGGCGGTATTCGGAAAGCGTGCACGGATTGGTCGCGAAATAATAACGTGTGAATCGATAATTACATTAAGATAAAACCTGCTTTATTGCGTAAATGAGAAGAAGGAATGTATAAATTAATAATACGCATAGGCCGAGACTTTGGCGGGTGTGCACCACGCCAAGCACGCTCGCGTACGACTGCACCGGCAGCACAGATTAATTTGTGATGGGGGCGGAGGGGGGACGCCCACGCGCCCGTCACGATCACAATACAAAAAGACTTAAAGAGCGGGACTCACACGGGGCCGGCCGGCCATCGCACGCAATCAATCTTCGTCCGCTTCGCCTCATCCCGCCTCCGCTCGCTATCTCTCGTTCGGCGCTGTGGTACAGGACAGCTGGCGCAGTGGTGACGGCTCTCTTCCGCTATCTTGTTCTCCGTGGTGGAGGCACGTAACCCACTACTCAACTCGCGAGGACACAAAACTACTTTTACCCATATTCGCGATTACTCTCCACGCGCGCCGTGACGAAGATACCGCGCACCCTTCGTTCGCTCGCGGCTCGCATGCCTAGTCATGCCTTGCTTCGCGCGCACCTAGCCACCGTAGTCATATAATGCGCGCGCGATTCGAACGTTCCGGCGCGGCCAGGTACTTCTTCGTACCTTATATCGGCGACCATCACAGTACAAATAAATAAATAACACAAATACACAAAATTTATACACACTCAAGTATATAAGATTAAAGAATTCAAATAAAATATTAATATTGAAATTCAAGTATTTTATTAGAATTATTTTAATTTAAATTGACTATTATAATTTGTAATCGGCAATTCTAAATTTATTGTATGTATTAAATATTAAGTCCTAAACTCCACTAATCATATATATTAAATATAAGTAACATTACAAGCGCAAATGTTTAATTCTACTCTGTATTAATTTATTAAGATAGCCTTTATATTCAAAGATTCTAGAATGTGTTACTTAGTTAAATTTGTAGGTGTAAGATACAATAAAACAACAAACCAGACACGCACAACATATATGCATTCTCTTTGTACACATATATAAAATTGTATAAGTAATTTTTGATAATAATAAGAGACACCAATTTTAACAAAATAAGCACGGAATTGACACAGCTAACGCCATCTCTGTGAAAAGGCGAAAACCATAGCTCCATAACTGGGGGATGCTTGCATCGTTCATCCAGCTAATTATCCGGGACTAGGGGCCGTAGGCCCACCCTTATCTTTAACGCCCACGCCGTCTTGACCATTAACTGTCCCTAATACATTGTACCCCCGAACCGCGCCAAATGAAGGAAAGAAAAGAAGAAGGATAAAACCGAGCTAAGCTTTTCCCTCATCTCTCTGCCGTTAATCAGTCCCTCAGCGCCATCAGAGTAGACCAGCATCTTAATAAAACATCTTGTCGCTTTACTTTATTCCCACCTTTTACCCTAAATAAAAATTTTCTCACTTCTTAACAACTATGGGGTTCACTCTGTATGAATGTGCAGAGGCAGGCAACTCCAAGTTTATTAAAATATATTCATACATAATAAGTTATAAAACATTTGAAAGACTTGGCCATCCTTAGCTATTGTATCACTCCAGGCTAAAAAAAGGCGAAGTGTAGTAGAATAGTAATGACGTACCTTTTGGACGTCACAGCTTAAAAGCTTAAAAAACTGATGAAACAGTAGCAGGTTGAAAATTAAACTGAAATATTTTTCTAAGAAAGAATTTCCTTGGAATTTTTCGGCATCGCTGAAAGCATGAAATTTTGATGAAACAAAAAATTAAAAAATACGTATCAAATAAAGAAGTCACAGAGCTAGCACTTAATAATACTGAGGTCTGCAACATTGTGCTCCCCGACTCTCTAAGCATACTGAAATCGGTACAAAAACCTCTAATGAATGTAAAATACAATCCCTACTTATTTTAAATTAATGAAAAATATGCTGAGTTTATGAAAAGTAATAAAGAATCAGAAAATCTTTTATTTTACTGGATTCCGGCACACGCTGCCGACTCTCAAGCGAAATCAGCAACTACCTTAAACCCGACAGAGTTAAGAAAAACCTCGTACACAGATTTAAAAGAATATTGCAAAGCCAATATGGTCTCTAATTCTAAAATGACAATCTTGAACTCAGACCCTGAAAGGAGTAAAAAGGATTTCTAACATTATTATAAAGACTGCAAAACCGTGGTTTCATAAATGGAAGCTCATATTGTTACAATCAACCGCTTGAGAGCAGCTGCATGTATATACTTTTCATTACACATACATAAATAAACTGTGAGAATTTCAATTTTATATGAAATATTACAAATTATTAAGTCCAAATCAGCGTACCATAATACTTTTGTTTATTCTATTAATGTATTTTCGAAGAGTCTCGTTTTAGAGAAAAATGTTAAATACAAAAGATTCAGGATTTTTCCCTGGCTATCCAATGGTGACCATGATCTTCACCTATACCTTGATCTAATCCTTATTCCTGAAACTTTTGTATTTATAACATTATTCTGCGAAATGCTCCCACGCCGAGTCGTCTTGCAGTACCGTGACTTTTTGAACACCCTGTATATATTTCATACATATAACTCATTTCACGTATGTGTTGTTGCTTTTGAATCCATAATTCAGATGTGTATACAGTCGAAGATTTGTACTACACAAGCATTTTTCGATGATAGACATATCTTATACTTACAATGTCTTTATTCCTTTCTCTTTGACGCCTATGGAGATTCGTTATACTGCAACTGGTTGTGCTCGGCGGTACGTGACATTTATAAAAACAACATATCTGCAGTTCGTTGTCTGATTTTACACTATTCGGTTTACGCTGAAAATGAGCGTCCGCAGAGTGCCGGTCGTGAAAACGATCGGCGATGAAAAATGTTACAGTCAGGGGTTTTTTACACGTGCATGTAATTCAAGAAATTGAAAACATGATGAGACATATGAGACCAGATACAATTTCGACGACTGCAAGCTTTGCCTAATTCGAAGTATAAGATGATATAGTTCATCAGCAGAGAGCCACGTGCGATGAGAATCCACGTGCGGAAGATCATCCGTGATAAAGGTGAACGATCGATCGACTGTCAGTCATGAATACTGTCTTGCTGCATGAACATCTCCGTCGCAAACTATCACGAGTGTACTGTGTGGGTTCTGAAGTGCGTCGTATGTCTCTCTTGTGGCCCCCCATACAAATATTGTGCGTGAGTACGTTATGTAGATAGTGTTTCAATACAGAAATTCGGAAGTACAGTTCTACTAGTGCGCGTCGCGGAAGTGTAATCTATGATGAAGTGATCTTATGGGGGTTGTCCACGAGGAAACAAAGACAGCCCATAATATATTATATTATATATTATATTCATCATGCATGTATCATTAGCTTCAAAATCCGATGAAATATCCGATGAAAACCCCATAAAAACCCCATGAATCTGAAAAGTTTTTGTGTAGACACATTTATCATGATACAGAGAGGATATACACAAAAGTTATAGAATACACTATACAAACCCCATAGACACCACATAAGTCCATATATTCATGAATCATGTACCATTAGCTTTCGAAATCTGATGAAATATCGAAAACCCCATAAAAATCCCATAAAAACCCCATAAAAACCCCATTAATCTGAAATTTTTTTATGAAGATGCATTTGCCATGATACAGAGAGAGACTATACACAAAAGTTACACATACATACTCTCTCTCTCTCTCTCTTCCTCTTTCTGTCTCTCTCTCTCTTTCTCTTTCTGTTTCTCTTTCTGTTTCGCTCTCTTTCTCCCTCTCGTTTTCTCTATCTCTCTCTTTTTCTCTCTCTTTCTCTCTTGCTCTTTCTCCCTCTCTTTAGCTCTCTCACTACACACACACACACAAACAGACACACAGACACACAGGACGCATACACACGCACACACACGTACACACACAAAGACACATGGAGTTTCATTATAACGCAAATCGTTGTGCTCGTCGATACGTGACATTTATGAAAATAACGTATCTACAGTTTGTTGTCTGATGTTATATACTATCCGGTTTACGATGAAAAAAATAAATGTCCGCAGAATGATGGCCGTGAACGCGATCGTCGATGAAAAATGTCACATTCAGGAGATTTTTGCACGTGGCAGTAATTCAAAACAATATGCGGCTGTGTGTGAGAGTATATTATCTGATGTACCATTATCTCGCCCTGCGCTATGGATGCCATGTCAGCTTTCTTGACCTTGACCCCCGCTGCATCAACTCTTTCGTCTTCTATTTCTCGCAGAAAACATTTCGGGAACTTTTTGGAAAATACCTATTCCTACGTAAAAAATGCTCAGCTTTCGATCTAGAGCGTTAAATAAATATTAAAAATATACTTTTTGAGATATAACACGTTTTATACTTTTTGCAGGTGAAAATGAAAATTTTCGGGAAAACTGCCAACACCGTTAGAAAGCTGAGGAAAAAGTACGTTGGATAGGCTTATCAGTAAATTTTTTTAAGTACGTTTTAGTATCGAAAACGCGTGTTCGAAATAGCATGATTTGACGCTCGCGCGCCGCGCTGGGGCATTTGACATGAAACGCTTCATATATAACGGGCTTATGATCTTTTCAGATCTTAAAGTCTTTGCCTTCAGCCAGAAATGAGAAGTATTTAACAGCTGCATGTATGGCCGTGAGCTATAGGTCATAAGCTCTATTCTGCCGCTGTGAGGGGGAGAACTTCTTCGAGACGAAAGCTAATGGTTCCCATACATCAGTAGGAGAGAGTTGTTCCAGGGCAGCCCCTATCTCAGAATCAGATGTATCAGAAATAATGCGAATCTCCGCACCAACGCGGAGGTGAACAAACAGAGCTGCTCCTGAAAACTCCTCATTTACACGCATAAAGGCCTCCTCAGCTTCAGACGTCCACAGAACGGGTCGCTTATCATTTTTACCGGATTTGCTAAAAAGAGAATTAAGAGGGCCTGAAGAAGTCACAGCGCGAAGCATGTTACGGCGGTAAAAATTTACGGTACCGACAAACCTGCGAATTACTGCAATTGTTTGAGGTTTAGAAAAATTCAAAATAGCTTTGACTCTAACCGGAATAGGACGAATGCCTTCACCATTCAGAAGGTAACCTACAAATTTTAATCCCTCTGCAGCAAAGGCGATTTTCTCGACATTGAGGTGAAGATGAAACTTCTGAAGTCGTTCGAAGACCATCCGCAGTTGAGAATAATGTTCTTCACGAGTAGACGGAGCTATAAGACTATCATAGGCTATAATAGGCCTAGCGCGCTATTAATATAACGCTGAAAGGATCGACTCGCATTGCGAAGTCCGAAGGTCAAGTACATGAACTCGAAAATACCGCAAGGGGTTGGATTGGGTTAGGTTCAGGTTATGATATCCGTTTTTGGTATATCCTCGGGAGCAACAGGATTCTGATTGAACGCTTTATGAAAATCAAGCGCCAAAAAGATTTTTTTACCATATAAGTTATTTGGACAGTCGTGAATGTAAGCAGTCGTGTACGTATAGGGACTATGGGTTTGGGAAAGCAGTGATCTCTGGGAAATCAGCGAGAATTTCTGCGTATTTAGAGCCAGGAATAACCGTAAAAATAGAGTCAACCGAAACTTCCTTTTCGACGACAAGAGAGTAGACGTTAGTGATCGGTTACCTCGTCGGGCCTTATTTTTTTGAGGAAAATTTCACTGCCAATAACTATTTAGTATTGCTGTGGGATCGATTGCCAGAACTTTTGGAGGAAGTTGATTTAGAAACAAGACGAAGGATGTGGTTACAGCAAGATGGCGCAGGTCCCCACTTTTCACGAATAGTACGTGCATTTCTAAATGAAAATTATAATGTAAGGTGGATAGGTTGAGGAGGTCCAATCACCTGGCCACCGAACACACCAGGCATGATATCCCCTGACTTTTACATGTGGCGCTACTTGAAAAGCCTTATTTTTGCACAACAGCCAACAACTGGAGACGACACGATAGACCGTATTCGTCGAGCTTGCGGAGCGACCCCAAGAGAGACCTTGCTCAGAACAGTGCAACATTTTCAAAGGAGTTTAAATTTTTGTCTTCATGCTGATGGGGGAAATTTCGACCATTTAATATAAAATAATAAAAGTGAGATCCAAGGGGTCCCACGTTAATCAAGCACCCTAGTGAGAGGCAAGGGGACTCACGTTAATCAAGCACCCCAAACGGAACATAATCTTAGTACGTCCACGTTGTTGTTCCTGGGTAGTGCTAAAAGTAGGATATTAGTTTGTAAAATTTTATCATTTCAATAAAAATGAGTGACTGCTCGCGCAGTTCCCAGGTTCAGGTAGATTATCCTGGTTGGTACAATTAATTTCTGACAAGCATTAAGCGAATTATCCAAGGTGTTTATTTATCACACAACTTTGGCCACAATACATTTGAACTTTTTGCTTTTGAGCACTAAAGATATTAATTTTAAGTGTTAAATTTTCCACTCCCTTTGATGTCTCAGGTAAAAAATCATGTTTACATTCAAAATTCATTTTTAACTTCTAAAAACCCATTTTTTACATTTAACCTTGCCGTAACCCTGAATGAAATGTAACCAGTGTTTTTTAGTCTAAAATTTTCCGCTCTTTTCGAACCCGGTATCAAAATTAGGTTGTGCCATTTCATAAAAATCGAAGAACCAGTTTTTGCTCAAAATAACGTTGAAAAGGAAGTTCATGGACAAATTTGTTATAACTATTAGTTAACTGTCTCTGTCCTCTATAACTTTAGTCTGAGCATTTCTTTTTGTAGATGGTCTTGTTTAGGAGTTATGCGAGTGGTTTCATTAAAATGGCCCACCCTGTATAACTATTATGCCTTCGTTTTATATCTAAAATTCATAATATTTTTTTCAGATATTTACGAAAAATTACATGGTTATCAACACATCCCTCAATATTGAACGTTCTATAATATTACGCATTTGGGGGGGACTGGAGAAGTGTAGAGCTGCTCCAGCAGGGATGGTCCTCCATTCTCCCGTACATACTTGTCGGAAATTCGTAGAAAGTTTTATATTTTGTTACTTCTTAAAAAAAATTTTTTAGTGAGATTTCACAGCTTTTTTAGGGTAAAAGTTAAATATATGAAAATACTAAGTCACATTTATACTTGCTTTAATTTTTAACTTTTTAAATAATTCAATTTTATAAGTCCATAATAGCATTACGAAAGGTTTTAACAATATCAAACATAGTATTTCTTGTATAGTCACGAAAAAATTATTTCAGTTTGTAGATTTATTTGTCTAAAAATACTTCGAGAAAATGGTCGAAATTCTCGCGCGAGAGCTCACGTACAAATCACGGAAGAACCACGTGAGTACTCACGTGAGAATTTTTAGTAGGATCTCCAGATACTGGGGCCTTCCTAGCAGGATCTGGGGGAGCGCTCGTTACGGAAGACGAGGGTGGTATCTCTTCCCCTTCGATCTGCCGAGGATTGAAGCGTTCCCACCGTCCCCTGCCGTGTGACCACACGGTGAATCGATGAAGGGAGCTGGGCGATGGCTCGGCCTCATTCCATTCCATCTGGCCCTCCGGAAATAGTTAAATTGCTACAAAAGACAGACGCGTGAGCGCCAGTTCGTTGTCGCGATTATCGCGCACATGGCGCGGTACCCCTTGGCTGGTTTCTACTCGACAGTCCTCGATCCGTCTCTCAGTCGCAGAGGGTTGAGGATCGGGGAAGCGGCGCTCACCGTCCCGAGCCGGTGGCAGGGTAGCCGGGTCACTGTCGCTTTCTAGCAACCAGAGATTCAGCTCCTCCACCGCCTGCTGACGGTGCGTCGTCCTCCATCCTTTACCCTCTTCCTCGACCCCACCCGAGACCTCGAAATAAATCATCGGTCTCACCGCTAACAGTCCACTTAATTCCTCTGGGTAAAGATTATAAAGATATATAAAGATTAGCGGTATCAGATTATAGGAGGCCAGAGATTCCGCGGCCTCCGCGGGGTGGTCCTCCACCTAAGCCCTCGGCTTTTTCGGCATGCTCGGGGCCATCGCTGCCGCCACATGTCATTTCATATCTGGCCCTATGTTCACCAGCAGGGCCTCCTTTAACCACTCGGCATGACTGCCAGTTTCAAGAGGCGATGATAGTGGAGACAAGATGAGGCAGGGGTTGTCTTCGCGGGATCGTGGGGCGATCGATATTACCTTCGATGGATATGTCATTCTGAAATTCCTAGACTCTTACGTGAAATGTTTTTCCACATATCTAGACATCAAGACTACACATAAACAAGGATTTCACAATACTGCACTTACATTTACTTGCCACCAACATTATTACTACTCCTCGTCGCACTCTTGCACGAACTGGTATACGTCATGCCAGGCTCCCGACTAATAATATTCTTGTGCAACTCTTTCATATGTCTTCTCCATCCCATGATGACCTGCGGTCTCTTCGCGGTGAGCATTCTCGAGGACTCGCCTTCGGTACTCCTCTGACACGACCAGTTTCCAGGTATTCTCTTCACCTGTTCACCTGCCAGACACTCTTTCTCAGTCATCGAATAGTTCTTCCCGGCGCTCGATAGAACACAATGAACATATGAGATTGGGTGCTCCCCATCCTCAAATTCCTGTGATAATACAGCTCCGATCACTTCGTTGCTAGCATCACACCAGGAGGAGGTGATGGTTGAGGATGGAAGCGGAAAAATTCAAACAACAATTTTTTTTTTCTTTATTATTTATATCACTGTTCATTGTACTTTACATTGACTGACTGTACATGACGGTGTCCTCGCTAATAAAAATTTATAAGACATATGGAAGGCTGTAAATAACCAAACTTTGTAATCAAATCTATTTGAAGCAGTCATGACCCTCATAACCCAGGAGCAACATTTTCTCGGATTACTTAATAAAATTAAAAGATCATTTATTTTTAATGAACAATTATTCGACTTAGAAATATTAACGTACGACCAAATATCGAATATACGTGAACATTTATTGGCAATCTACTCTCAGAAAGAGTTAATACTACACTATTATAACTTGCTAGACTTTCGTTTGGCTCAGGGATCAATTGCATTCACACAAAGTCTTATTGTATACACCATCAAAATCCCTATCCTTAATCCTATCGAAATCTCACTTATTCAAAGACTTCCTGTAATCAACTACAACAACAGACTGAAATTACCACCACACCATGGAGTCTGACCGGGTCATCTATAAAACTATTTGCTAGTAAATGCCTACAGATGTATGAAAAGAATTTTCTATGTCAGCAAATTATAACGGAAAAAGTCAAACCGATTATCATTTCAATTAGTCCACCTTTAATACTGACATACAAATTATCTGAAAATTTAACGTTAGTATCGACTAATTATCTTATCAAGGTTAAGCATGATAATGATCAGATGACGATCCGCGAGACATGTGAAATACAAGGAGCTGATGTACAAATACAGGGATACCGACTTGACGTGAATCTTGGATAAGTGGAACAATCCAGTTTAATCTCACCTATAATCATCATAGACCACCAGTTGAATTTTGAGCCTTTAAAAACGTTTACATCACATGCACTAAGCATGCCAGTTTCTAATCAAATTGGGACTGAATTCATTATGTCTACAAGTTCAATTATATTAGTCTTACTTTTCATAACAATTACATCGGTTTACGTAGTATACAAAATACAAATCAAAAAACAGCGGCGTCAACTTACTAAAAAGCTTGAAGCTGAAGACACCAAAGACGAGGATGTCAATGAACTTTGGCCATGGAGGAGTTATGTGAGTCACCACGTAGGTACTCCGACGCATCGGTCAGCCAGCCTCCTTATCGCTTTGTATAAGACAAAGGGAAGCCAACCGACAATGAAGATGCCAATACATACTATTTCATATATGTATATACTTTATGCATATACTTTCTTACTGTATCCCACATCAATGCTCGTCAGTCTCTGCCGGGCATCCAACCTGTAAAGACGTGTTAATAAATCATTACTCTAACCAACACCCTTTGTTCGATTACTTACTTTGTCAAGCACCTGTGTGTGAGTGTTACCTCCTTTTGACTATCCACGGGCTTGAAACATAACTCCGGCGTATACGAGAAGTTTTAATAATGGCAACGTACATCGTGTGCGTGCTGGCACGCCGGCGCACACGTGTACAATCAAATTTTGCTGTTGCAACTTAAGTCGTGTGCATGCTGGCTCGCCGGCGCACACGCGTAAAAATCAACTGTCTTCTCCGAGAAATCGCAGTCTTTCTTCGGCGGATCTCCAAGTGCGTACTTGCGTGAAGCCACCGTCACCGGCGCCTTCAAACGCACCTGTCGAGCAACGTGAGGACGTCCGCTGCACACAACACGCCTCGAAACCGATATCCGGGCGCGGCTTTGCGTGAAGCCACCGTCATCGGCGCCGTTTTACCGCACCTGTCGAGCAACGTATGAGGAACTAATTGACGGTTTGCTGCACCTCGTCGAGTCTTCTCCAAGGTCGCTCAGCAATCATCAACGTCATCCTCAAGAATTTTTATTTTTTATAAGGTATGCGTGCGATAAGAGAGTGCGAGCGTTAAATTTGCGTTTTTCTCGACGCAACGTAATTACTACGTACCAATTATAAATTTTTGCTTGTGCATGGTTTCCACGAACTGTTTACGTTCTTTCGGCCTTCCGAGAATTGTTGTCGTTCGGCGCGCATTCGCTCGCGAGATTTTTAATCCGCGGTGTTGTTGTGCGCAACGGTCACGTGTTTCGGGAATTGTTTTCGCCCGGCGGGCATATACCACGAAGCGTTTTTGTTCTGCGCGACTGTATTCGGGGAATTGCGTGCGCCACGGTAAACATAAACAGTCACCGCGAGTGCCGCTGCGTCCGTTCTCTTCCCAGAAGTGTTGTCCTTCGTCGCGTATTTACTTGCCCACGTAGTATTTCTCAAGTTCCCGTGTTATTACTTCAAGCTCTCGCATACACCTTACGCGTTTTTAGAACTTGATGGTTATTTCAAGTTCCCGCATACTGTCCACGCATCTTTAGAACTTGATCATTAATTCAAGTTCCCGTATACCGCGTACGTGTTTTAGAACATGATGATTATCTCAAGTTCCCGCATACCGTTTACGCGTTTTTAGAACTTGATGATTATCTGAAGTTCCCGCATACCGTTTTCGCGTTTTTAAAACTTGATGATTATTTCAAGTTCCCGCATTATTACATCTTTTTAATTCATTCTTGTGTGAGACCATCCTAGCATCTAATAAACTCTAAAATAGTACATTACGATACATGTGCCTTAAGTAGCCCATTATTGCACGGCGTAATATTAACGCCCAAGCGCAGCGAGGCTTAAGCGCGCTTAGGCCACACCGTGCTATAAACATTCCTTTTCTCCTTCTTTTCGAAAGCGGGAAAGTGGTCTCTCACTGATTTGCTCGCGATTATATAGTTTTAAGTCGTAGCTTAGGTTAGTTTTAAAACTTATTGTACGTGCCTGCGAGCACTAACTAGGAGCTTGTGATACGCATCCGGCGTAAGGCAATTTAGGTGTTTTATCAATCCTAGCAGGGGAGTTGGATCTTCTCTCTCTAGTTTCTACGTCACTCTCGGGGAGCGTAGGACTAGCCATTTTCACGCGGTTCAGCTATAGGATTTTCTTCTTACTTCTACGCACACTCTCGAGTCGCGTAGAAGTAATTTTTCGCGCTTAGCTCCAGTCTTGCGTACTTTTCATTTAACAATATGCCTAACAACGACGAAGTTATTCAAGTACTGCAATGGCAGGTGCAGCAACTTTTGACGCGTCAAGATGAGCCGCATCCACAGGTTAATCGTATTGATGGTGCGCGTATGCCGTAAATTCCTCCCTTCATTCAGTCGGACCCTAACCTATGGTTTATGCAGGCAGAAGCTGCATTTCATCACTCTCAAACCACGGTAGACACTACCAAAGTTGACTACCTTTGCTTATCACTAGGATCAGAAGGCATGTCAGCCATTAGGGACTTACTTAAGATGACCCCTACGCCTCCCGACTACTATAATTTAGTGAAAGATCGCTTGATCGCGACCTTCGCCAGCTCAGCGGAGCATAACCTGCGTAAGCTTTTAAAGGGGGAAGTGATGATGGATGGCAAGCCCACGCGAACTCTGCAGAGGCTCCGCGCCCTCTGTCAGGGCTCCTGTGATGATAAAATAATTCAGACGATCTTTCTTGATCAACTCCCACAACTTGCTGAGGCAGCAGACAGGCTCGCTGAAACCTCCAGTACATCTGACCCTCAGATTCACTCAGTTGCTATTTGGCACTACCTTACGTCTTCCAGGTGAGTTTTTCCTCCATGAAGACTTCACTCCGGATCTAAATTTCTTCATAGAAGAATTTCGTGAAGACATGCGTCAAATGTGTCTAGTCCCTGTTGCACACAACTACAAAAAGCGTGCGTTTTGTTTTAAGGATCTATTTACCTGTACACATGTATTCATGCGTAATATGGCTAAAAAGTCATTAGAGAGGCCTTATATCGGCCCGTACAAAGTATTAAAGCGTCCCTCCGACCGCGTTTTCGATATCGAAATTAACGGTGCGGCACGCAGTGTGTCAATCGAACTTCTTAAACCTGCGTATATGATCTCAGATAGTCTTCCCGATGTGCCTACCGGTGGTAACTTAAAAGGCAATCAGCGCATCACCGCTAATCGACCAGTATTAAAAACCTATTCTAGGAAAAAAGTGTCTTTCACTCCTGAAACTAAAGCATAAGGTCACTGTGATTTTCGTTTAGACTGTAAATGCTATCAAGCACATTAGGTATACAATTTCTTTTAAAAATAATGTTGATATTTTTTTTTATATATGGCGTTGGCACTCGGGGGGAACGGGGGGAGTTTGTAGGGACTGCGATCTTCCCTCTCACTCTAACTGCGAGAGTGGGGGAAGCCAGCCATGTTGCGCTCGGCGAGAAGTCGCCTGCGAGCGGCAGTCGATGCTCAAAACTGTGAGCGTGCAGAGCTCTCTCCGCTGTATAATACCTCCTTCAATAAAACTCTTTGTTACTGTTACGTAGTAGCTATCTTATTTCTCTCTCTCCATCTTCCTTTCCTGGACCAGAGGAGACACGTGGACCAAGGATCTCCACAACTGCTTTGATATTAGCGCCATCTTAGTTTTTCGGTGAAGGTCTGTTGAACTGTGTCAGTCGATGACGGTCAGTGTTTGTAACCGTACGGATGACTTTTATCCAATGCTGCGAATCTTCTTTTTTCGTACACAGGTTTACATGTCTTTGTTTCGTTTTGCGTGAGAACGTCAAGAAACGCTGTTCTACGATTAGCAAGATTGCATATAGCAGCATTTTATATACTCGTCTTTTTAAGTAATTCACATGCCAATGAGCTGATTTTACAATGTGTCATCACCAAACACAAGCGCGTTCTTTACGCTGCTACAGCAGCGCCACTAGTTTTCCAGAGTGTCGTGCTCTGATGCCTCAGTAGTAGACGAACCGCGGACTTAGACGTATGGGTATAACTGAAAAAATATTCAAAGCCGTTACTTCCAACAGATGACATCCAACTTCCAGCAGCGAACGGTCGACTTCCAACAGCCGATTCCCCGCTAGTCATCAGCCTGCCGAAGAGTGACGCATGTTCATCAGTAACCGTTTAGTTCTCCGTCTGGTCACATCTTTTTAATGTCGCGGTTTTCGATGATAGACATTTCTTATACTTACAATTTCTTTATTCTTTTCTCTTTGTCGCGTATGGAGTTCGTTATACTGCAACTCGTTGTGCTCGGCGGTACGTAAAATTTATAAAAATAACATATCTGCAGTTCGATGTCTGATGTTACACTATCCGGTTTACGCTGAAAATGAGCATCCGCAAAGTGCCTGTCGCGAAAGCGATCGTCGATAAAAAATGTTACAGTCAGGAGTTTTTACACGGGCCTGTAATTCAAGAAATTGAAAACATGATGAGACATATGAGACAAGATACAATTTCGACGACTGCAAGCTTTGACTAATTCGAAGTATAAGATGATAGTTCATCAGCAGAGAGCCCACGTGCGATGAGATTCCACGTGCGGTAAGATCATCCGTGACAAAGGCGAACGGTCGATCGACTGTCAGTCATGATTACTGTCTTGCTGCGTGAACATCTCCGTCGCAAACTATCTCGAGTGTACTGTGTGGATTCTGAAGTGCGTCGTATGTCTCTCTTGTGGCCCCCCATACAAATTTTGTGCGTGAATACGTTATGTAGATAGTATTTTAATACAGAAATTCGGATGTACAGTTCTACGAGTCCGCGTCGCGGAAGTGTAATCTATGATGAAGTGATCTTATGGGAGTTGCCCACGAGGAAACATAGACACCCCATAATATATATTATATTATATATTATATTCATCATGCATGTACCATTAGCTTTCAAAATCCGATGAAGTATCGAAAACCCCATAAAATCTCCCTAAAAACCCCATGAATCTGATAATTTTTTATGTAGGTACATTTGTCATGATACAGAGAGGCTATACACAAAAGTTATAAAATACACCATAAAAACCCCATAGACACCCCATAAGACCATATATTCATGAATCATGTACCATTAGCTTTCGAAATCCGATGAAATATTGAAAACCCCATAAAAATCCCATGAATCTGAAATTTTGTTATGTAGGTACATTGGTCATGATACAGAGAGGCTATACACAAAAGTTATAAAATACACCATAAAAACCCCATAGACACCCCATAAGATCATATATTCGTGAATCATGTACCATTTGCTTTCGAAATTTGATGAAATATAGAAAAACCCATAAAAACCCCATAAATTTGAAAATTTTCGATGAAGGTGTATTCGCCATGATACAGAGAGAGAAAGACTATACACAAAAGTTACACACACACTCTCTCACTTTCTCTCTCTTTCCCTCTTTCTCTCTCTCTTTCTCTCTCTCTCTCTCTCTCTCTCTCTCTCTCTTTCTCTCTCTCCCTCTTTCTCTCTCTCTCTTTCTCTCTCTCGCTTTCTCTCTCTCTCTTTCTCCCTCTCGCTTTCTCTCTTTCTCTCTCACTCTCTCTCTTGCTCTCTCTCTCTTTTGCTCTCACTATACACACTCATAGACAGACACACGCAGACACACAGACACATACACACGCACACACACACACAGAGACAGACAGATGGAGTTTCGTTATAATGCAACTCATTGTGCTCGTCGGTACGTGACATTTATGAAAATAACACATCTACATTTTGTTGTCCGATGTTACATACTATCCGGTTTACGCTGAAAAAATGAAAGTCCGCAGAATGATGGCCGTGGACGCGATCGTCGATGAAAAATGTCACCGTCAGGAGATTTTTGCACGTGGCTGTAATTCAAAACAAAATGCGGCTGTGTGTGAGAGTATATTATTTGATGTGATATTATCTTGCCCCGCGCTATGGATGCCATATCAGCTTTCTTGGCCTTGATCTCTGGTGGCGCCAGTGTTTGGGGTCATGTTTGTTGTGACGGCCCATAGCGCGGGGTATACTACTTACGTACTACGGCATATCACTCTGCAGCAAACGACCTTATCGAGCGTTGGCACCGGACCTTCAAAGCAGCGATTATTTGGCTTGTGGACAAGGACTAATGACAATAATCCCACGACCGGATGCTAGAAAAAAAGTGTCTTTCGCTCCTGAAACTAAAGCTTAACTTAACTGTGATATACAGTGATAGGTTTAGCATAGTTTGTAAATGCTAGCGAGCACGATAAAAAGTTAAAATTTATATTTATTTACTTATTTATTTTTCATGTAATACGTTTGCACTTGGGGGGAGTTCGTAGGTGCTGCGATCTTCCCTCGCACTCTAATTGCGAGAGTGGGAGAAGCCGGCCATGCTGCGCTTCGCGAGAAACCGCCTGCGAGCCACAGTTATTGCTCGAGTCTCCCAGCGTACGGATGTACCTCCGCTGTACTCCCTCCACAATATACTTCTCCTTGTCACTGTTATAATACGATTTGTTCTTTCTTCTGTCCTCTCCAATTCAATGGATGTAGGATACACGTGGGGCTCATATTCCCACAGTTTATAGATATAGCTTGCGCAAAATCTCTTTTTGATTGGAAGTTTACACTTACCAAAACCGAGTAAAACATCATTTCTAAAGTAAAATTATACACTTTTTCCTGTGGTGCAAGCCATTTAATTCTAGCTTAAGTCGTTCTCATGATATAAGCAAAAATAATTTTTGCACGTCGTTTTATCGCAAAGTTCTACACGACCTTGGGTGCTGCGAATGTCAGAATCGGTTTTTTCGATCTCGATTTATCTAACATCAAAAATGCAGCCATTTATGAACCATTTCGATTTAATACCTATTTTACTGGACAAAGAGCAACGCATAAAATTGTACCCTTCCTCCTACAATATAATTGGTCAACGCGGCAACCATTGCAGAAGCGCCTTTCTGATCAAAGACTCTGACACTGACTCGGATCGTAACATTATATCTATTCCTGAGACAGAGAGGAAGCTTGGAGAAGGACGTAGGGTGTACACAGAGGCAGGCGTCGAGAGAGGCGCGCTTTTTGACGTCGAGCGAGATAGAGAGTTTTTCTGTGCATAATAGGAAGGGTAACTTTTTCTAATCTTTTCTTATCTTTTCTTATCTTTTCTTCTTCTTTTTCTGTATATAATTTTCCATTTTTCTATAATAAATAATAATAAAAAAAAGGGAAGTGAGTTTAATGAAAAGCTCCAACATGTCTGTTGTTAAAACATATATGTTGGAAGCTTCTAGTGGTGACGAACATACAATGGATCAAGATGCTGCAACTTTTTGAAAACGATTTGGATGAAGCTAATGCGACTGAATTTTCTAAATTAAGGAATTTACAGAAAAAAACAGAGTTTAACCTCAATTTTGAATAAAAAAAAGATGAAAGCTATAGGGTTGCTAAGAGATTTAGAACTAACACAACTAAAACTGACTTGAACGGTTCTCCTTTTAATATTGATAACAGTATTATAGATAAAGATAATTTAAATTCAGACAAAATATTGTCTCCTAAGAT
>JAYJLV010056394.1:0-17500 GCA_036873485.1 Torymus texanus
TATATAGCGAACGCGCGCGAGTTTATACGCGCGAGCGGCAATAATGAGGGGAGGGCGACTATAGCGTCGATAATCACGCGCGCAAACATCGTTTTCCCTTGCATACACAGTCACCCACACACGCACGTGCACGTATATCCAATGTGTGCGAGCAAAAACTCATTAAACGCGGCCGTGATTTATTAGCGTCTTTTCGCGCGCTTGAAAATCATAAAATTTCTCGTGGGTATAGCGCAAACGTTGCCACGCACTTATACTCTGCAATGTAGTATAAGTATGTATGTATACGAGAGATTCGATTCACGCGCGATCATTAGTGTCCACGAGCGTTGGGGTCGTTCGGTTCCTCTCTTCCTCTCTCTCTCTCTCTCTCTCGCTCTCTCTCGCTCTCTCTCTCTCTCTCTCTCGCTCTCTCTGAAATTCGAGTACACTACTGGTTCCCGCGAGTGTGTGTGTGTGTGTATATATATATATATATGTGTGTGCGTGTAGTGAGATCGAGCGTATAGTGGACGACGGGGGGACGCGGCCACTGGCGCGCGTGTTTAACTAATTTAAAGTGACGAAGTTGTTTACTTTGGTAATATATTAGCATGTATTAACATACATTCGAGGTATGAGGGTGTAGAACCATGGGAAGCGTCCGCTTGTATTACTATGTATGTATTAGCGCCGAGAGCGCGCTGAATTAATAATTGATGGATTTCAAGGATGATGCGAGAGAGATGGCTTTGTGTAATGTGTGCGAGAAGGCAGCGTTGTTTTATTAATTTTTAATTGATTGGAGGGAAGGGACGAACATGACGCGAGATGTGTATATTAAGGGAAAAGGGAGATACGGATCGATGTGGTTTGTCAGAATGTGAAAGGTGGTCGGAAGGAAGGAGGCTGGGAGGAATTACGAAAGAAATAAAATGAAGATACATGAATGATGAGAGATCGAAATTTTATGACATTTGGATAATATTTTTTAATGTTGTACTTTTACTGGTAAACTCCGAGGATCAACTAAATACCACGTAGTTTGTTCATATTTATAACGCATTCAGCTACATTATGTCAATCGTTAAAAAACCATTAAATTGTAATAGCGCAACACACATACTCTGACATATATACGTGTGATAAAAAAAAATTCACCGATTTGACCTTTTCGTGCCTTTACGTTATCGACTTGTAATAGCAGCCAGCTGGCTCCTAGGCAACGCGGAGGGGCTTAGGTCTCAGAAGCAGACGGTTGGCCGGTATATGTAGCGCAGATATTCGGTCCCGCTATATACCTCCGGAAGATTTTGCCGCCTGATTGCTATGCTATCTCGCTGCACGTGTTCGTCCGCTAATTACACGATTGGTTACAAATTTTTTTCTTCATCTTTCTGAATAGTATACACAGAAAAAAAATCGTTACAGTTAACGAATTATGCTGTTAAATAGTACACGCAAGTAGTATTTGTGACGAACGCAAATTCAATTATTATTAAGAAATATTTTACAGTATTCAATTCTCATGCTATATTAATAAAAATAACCCGTTCTCTCATGTCAAATTCATATGTCGTAATAGTTAAGGAATATGATTTTGTCCTTCCATTTCACAGACCAAAGAATATGTCTTAATAGTTAAGGAACCACGACTTTAATATAAGAAATAATGTTAAACGAGTGGTTTATTAACTGTTAATGAATTTCTTTAACTATTAAGAAATATTCGTTTGTTCATATCCAAATGTCGATTCTTTAATAGTTAATGACATTCCTTTAATATAAAGATTTCTTTTTCTGTGTGTACGTATAACTATAATACGAATAACATGTAGTCGTGATTGGTAGAAATTATTGGGTAAATATACAGAAATTTTTTCACAGCTAAACTTGAAACTAATTTATCGTTTATTTTTAATAGAGTGATTAATCGAGAATTTTTTACTGGATATTTAATCGTTGTTTATATATTTATACAAGTAAAAAAATAGAAAATAAATGATAAAAGCTTAAAAAAAATTCTAGGTATACTTGGCAAATATATGTTATTTGCTCTTCAATAAAACATTTATTCCCTCGGTTCCAGAAATAATTAAGAGAGATTTCCGGTATATAACCGTTTATTGATGTATTGAATTTTAATTCTGTTTTCATAATAAAAATGCTCTTATTCAAACATCACGGCTGTCTCCGCTAAAATATATAATCCGTCATCATACTTTTAGTGTAAAATATTTATAAGCGAGGCTGTATATTTAATTAATTTTTAAATAACCGTTTATTATATTTTCATATGCAATAACACAATTGATGGTAATGCCAGCCGTTGAAATATAAATATTACGCTTATCGCAAATATAAATATATATTTACTACAGTGTTTTCCAGAATTATACCCGCGAGCCTCATATTATAATAAGATATTCGGAACGGAACTTATTATTTTGATAACCAACTCTAAATTTAAAATATTTTCTGTATTCGAAATAAAAAGAGCTTTGACCGAAAGCTCATCTGCGCTATATGTATATATCCCAGCGAAAGAGTCATCAAATGATTTATTTTAAAAACAACGAACGACACATTTAACGAAGAGAAATATCCCAATTCAGTGATTCCCGGGGGCACTCGCAAATCGACGAGCGCGCAATCTTGCTAAATTACTTATACCGAAATTTCAAAACCAAAAGCCTTTAACAGTATTATCTCGTGCGCATATGAAAATAACTCATTTAATAATCCTAAAATTTTACAGAGCCACCGCTGTCGCCATTTCCGCCGCGATAACGATATACCTCCCGTATCCTCTCTTCTCGCGTTGCGCGCCAACCATTGATTTAAAATTGCAAACACGCACCCCTCGCTGAGTACACACGCATAATCGTATTTTTACGGATCTCGCGCGTATACATACGCACACTTTCCGCCATCATCACTGCTGATGGCGACGAGGGTGTGCGGATATATATATATATACACACACACACACACACACACACACACACACACACACACACACACACACACACACACACACACACACACACAAATTGAAAGTTTAATTCGCACGGCGAATAATTTCGCTCGATTTCGGCGCGCGGATGACTCCGACGCAAAGATCGGCCGAGGGGAAAGCCGGCGTACAGCTCGTTGGATCTAATAATAACGATGGAGAAACGAAAGGGAGATGGAGTTGGTGTATAATCAAAGCTTGATTTGCGATGTGTTTTTTTTCCGCGCGTGCGAAACCGCCGCCCCGGGGGTTATATTTCGAATTCGAGCTGAGTGCCGACGCCGTTGCTGCCGCATAGGTGGTATAAAGGGGTGCTATGTATGGGAATGTGCGTGTACGATGTGGAATGGTTATGCGGATGGGTTCGGATATGGTGTGTTTGAAATTGAAAAGGTGATTAAGATATGGCTTGTGGGATATAAAATAATCGTGGAATTTAAGAGGGGGTTTTAATTTGGATGGATAATCTTTATTAACTTGAAAGGTCGCACTGCAGGTTTATTTCGAGGAATGATAATTGAGATGACGTTTTTTGTTGAATTATTCATAATATCATGACGAGTAAAAAATTGATATGTTGCTTATTAAATTAAATAAATTTTATATTAAGAGTATCAATAATTCCCTGAAATAATTAATAAAAGCCATTAAATTTTCTTACTTAGTAATATTTTTTAAAAATTATATGTTTTAATTAAATAATTGTATATTTTCGTTCCAGGTGAGTCGCAGTTTTTTCCACCACACGTACAAACGAGCATTAGCGCACGTAAGTCCAACACGTGCTTTAATTTAAGCAACAATATTTTATATACGGCTCTTTAAAATAGCCCAATACTGTTATATATTCACAGGACATATTAATATCTAAACGATTATAATATACACAAGTCAAAAAACATAATTTGCTGAATAAATCGGGTGTACCTATACACACACCCACACATACACATACACAGCTGAGCGGAGCCTCTAGTTGAGCCATTCGAGCGTCATTATCCGTCATTAATTGCGCGCATGCAAATTGCTCTCCCACCCCTCTTCGCTTCTCGCGTTATAATAACAAGCGCGGTAATGGATATAAAATTACCGTGCTCTCGGCCCGCCCTATACTCCCGCATATACACGTTCCACCCTCGCGATACTTCAAAATCGCCGCGTCCATCCACTCGCACACATTCTCATATTATATGAATATTTAAACCGCGCTTCTCTCCACCACCACCCGCTACTACTGTACATTCCATCCGCGGCGGTTTCGCACTGCACGTACACCACATACACATATACACGTGCCATGCGCGCGTGCATCCACACTCATGCAACAAGGCGAAGAAAAGAATAATAACGAGCGAGCACAGCAGTGGCGGCCGTAGTGGTGAAAAGAAGCAGCGGCTGCTGCTGCAGTGCACAGGTGCAGCACGCGCGCGTTGCAGCGTCACGCGAGGCCTCCCCAATTTCCTATAGGGTAAATTAATTCCGCATAACCTGCCTGCTGCCGCTGCTACTGCTGTAGCCTGCCTGTGCGCGTATACACCTTTCGCTCTCTCTCTCTCCCCTTCTCTCTCTCTCTCTCTCTCTCTCTCTCTCTCTCCCTCCCTTTCTCTCCCTCTCTCTCCCTCTCTCTCCCTCTCCCTCTCTCTCCCTCTCTCTCCCTCTCCCTCTCTCTCCCCCCCCTCTCTCTCTCTCCCTCTCCCTCTCTCTCTCTCTCTCCACCTTTTTCGCGTTTCGCGCAGGGCCAATTATACGCCGCGTGCGCGTGCGTTTATCGCTTCCGAATGGCGCGAGAGCGCAGCGCGTATAGTTGGTTGCCCCTGACGTTTATACGCGAGTCGCGTGCGCGCGCGTTTAGATTTGATTTGTTGAGGAATGAGGGAGATAGAAGAGGAAGGTATAGGCTGATGTATATATATATGTATGTATGTATATGTGTATGTGTGTGAGGAAAAGGCGAAGGATTGGTGGGTTTACGGGCGCGAGGTAAGGTGGCGCGAAGGCTTTCGCTGCTGCTGCTACGGAGGTTTTGAGCTTTCGCTATATATCTATATCTATGTATTATACGGCTGTAAGAGGTGAGAGTTATCGCCTCTCTCGTTCTCGCGTACCGCGTGCGGAATGTGGTAGTGCGCGCATAAAGGATGGAGAAATGTGGAATTGACTGGATGACGGAATTTTCGTTTTTTATGGATTTTTATTGTTGACGTTGGGGAAGGGGTAAGAGGGTTATTTACGGGTTGACATATTTGCAGTAACTTTTGTGATTTCATCTGTGGAAAAAGTGAAAAGTTGTATACAAATTGTTCCGAAAATGTATGTTTTACTACATGTATTTCGATACAGGAGAAAATGCTAAACCGAAAGTTCCTTAACCATTTTTTTAGTATAATAAGTAGTTTTTTAATCCCTAACGTATCAAAATCGTTAATTTTTAACCGAAAATGTATATCTATATTTATAAGAACTTTCGGTTTAGAATTATCTCCTCTATCAAAAAAAAATATATATATATATATATATATATATATAGTATAAAATTTCCAACATTTTTCTTAATGTAAAAATCAAATTATCGATGTTAACCAATCAGAGACCGTGTAACAAGCGAATTTGAATATTCGCGCGCGATGTCTAACACTACTTTGAGCTTAAATTCAAGATTACACCGCAAGAATTTTGGAAGAAAAAAATGTCTTTATTATAAAATATTTATACAATTTCAATAAAACCAATTATGTCTCTGCGCATTAATTCTCTTCGTTAACAGTCGGCCATCACTATGAATTACTAATTACGCGCCTGCCTCCATTTACTGCATCTCTCCTGCATACGTTTCTTAATCTCCTTCTCCTTCTACTCTTGCCTTTGCGTTTCGTTAATTTCCATTTCCCTAAACTTCCGAACAAGCAAGGCGACCTCCAAAGAAATCATCCTTCGCGGACGGAGGCGGCGACCACCGCGTCGCGTGAAAAATTTAATACCAGGCTAAACGAAATTGCCTGAGTTTCGTTCGCACGTAAAACGTCCGTTGTTACGTGCGAGTGTTCTCGCCTTCTCTCTCTCTCTTTCTCTCTCTCTCTCTCTCTCTCTCTCTCTCTTACTCCCGTGTGTTTGCGTAAATTTTACGTGTGTACCGTACTATAAGCAGCGCCGCACTCATTTCACCCCCACTCACACACACATACACACTGATACCCAGATATATATATATATATGTGTATATATATGTATATATATATATATATATATGTGTGTGTGTGTGTGTGTACAGACTGCTAAGGTGGCGCGCTCGATTTAACAAGGGGGAATGGCTCGGCGCGTAAATAGCGCTGAGCGCGCCCGGGCATAAAGGCGAATAAGGGCAGGAGAGCACGAGGAGCGCGCGCGCGCCTAGATTATGTGCATACTTAGCTCGAGTACTTCACGTGCGTCTCTCTCTCTCTCTCTCTCATTCTGTGTATATATACGTGAGTGTAGAGATAGTAACAGTGCAGTGTAGCGCACACTCGCGAGAGAGAAACAGAAGTAGTCATCCTTCATGCCGCCGGACAGCTCGGCCGCTGCTTCCGCGCGCCGACGTGGATAGGGGCGCGTGCAAGGTGCTCCGCGACGACGACGAGTACGTTTAGAGGGTGCGCGCGGGGGGAGCTTTTGTGCTAAGACGATGAAAAATGGCTGGTTTCGAATTTCTTTTTCTTCTTTTTCTTCTTTTTCTTCATTTTTTTCTTTTTTTTTTTACAGAAAAGGTGACATTGAAATTCGCTGGTGTTTAGAGGGTTATTAGCAGGATTTTTAAGGTGGAGAGATATAACAGGATGACAAGGTGGAAATTAACATGTTGTTATAATTAATTCATAAGCGTGGTTTGCAAAGTTATGCCGGTGTAATATTGCAGCTTTACGAGAAGACCTTGAGAGTAGGGAAATTTCAGATTAGATTGAAATATTTTTAATTTTGTTTTATTCTCTTGTCATAATTTGTTGTAACATTTATAATAATAATTTATTGTCTTTATTATAATTTCAGGAATTGTAGGGAGAGTTTTTATTTCTATTTTAAGTTACTTTATTATCGATCTGTCAGCGAAATCTAGATTTTAGAGGTAACGCTGACGTAACGATGAAATATTTTAATTATTAGGTATTTGCGTTGTTCCATATTTTAATAAACGATAGATCTGCCAATCAATGTTTTAAAATTTTGAACTCAGTTTCGGATGAATTCTATTTTCATATTTTTGTTCGAAAATAACTGACGCTAATGCGACAATCTATTAATACATTTTTTGAAAAAGAAAGAAGAAAATAATACTTTGAGAAGATTACAACGAGGGTGAATGAGTGAGAACAAAAAAAGCTGTTTCTCCAACTTCACAATACACGTCGTTAGGTGTGTTATCCTGTCACGTTTTGTTACAATTTTCACCGGCCGAGCTGTTCCAATTTCAGTTCTGCCAACACGAATTGATTTTCAAAACACGTTCGGCCAGGAATTCACATTTAAGACACTATACCGCTATTCCGCTGATCCTGTTTCGTTACCTCTGTCTCTATCCCGGCTTCCAGAGATAAGTTTCCTTATCTAATGCAGTTTACTAACTGTTATAATAGTTACATAAGCTGTAGTGCTCGTAAAGTGTAATATGGGAAAGGTAATATTTTCTTATAGCAACACTTAGTAAATCAGAGCTCTCTCCTACCCTTGGCCCACACTGTTTACCACACGGTAATCTCACTTTTACGAGATCATATCAGATTTCTTAATTGCCCGGAAAATCTAAACTTACGGGCAACAATTGTAACTTTCGGTAAACGCAGTGTATATCACGGCGGTTTCGCTGCTTTTTACTGCGTCCAGATGTTATTCGCTTTTTAGGGACTTCCTTTTATCTCTTTGAACATTGTTATACAATCCAGCCTTTTAATTTCATTTTATTACTAGAACACTAAAAACTACGGTTACTATCTGGTTAACTAGTTCTATTGTTAGACGGCAACATAAATCATTCACTTTATTTTCATTCCCAACATTATCTTGATAAATGCTCTATTTCTTCAACCCACTAAAGGTAATAATATGAACGTGAAAAAAGCTTCTTAAGTAAATTACCCAGCTTGACAAAAACGTCGATACTAAAACCATTTGCAATCATCGTCACACAGTACATACTGCAACAAGGAATCCCTTTTACTTATCTATAACATGCACACCCAAATCTATCGCCGATCGTCAATAAACTACACTACAAATATCATTTTATTCTCGAAACATACCGAATCTCCATTACCCAAGCGTCATGTGAAGGAACAATAATTCACATCACGTTACGCGCGCGCGAGCTTCCGCGCAATTTCTTACTGTAACAGTACACATAACCACAGCTATTCTCCTTTTTTTCCTTTATCTAAAAAACTATTGTTGCGAGAGTCGAGCTAGCGAAATCTAGATGTACCGTGGGGGTTCGCTAGCTCGCGCTTGCGTGCGGTGCACCCTATCATCCAATTCCCAAAGTTGGCAGTGCACCAGCGAATTCTTTTTTTCTTCTCCTCCTTCTATTTTGACTTGGCCTGGAAATCTTCCCCGCCATCGCGTTCGTCTCCGATGTGCGATGGAAGCTCGCAGGAGACGTTGATCGATAAACAACGTAATCGTTTTGCGGCGCGCTGCTCGGGCTCTCTTTTTTCTCCCCTGACGCTGGCGCGAGCGCGTCTCACTCTTTTCCCCATTATTTTGCGCGAAGACGCGGCGAGAGATGAGCCGAGGTGGGATTAATTTTAAGTGAAATGTATAGCCCGAGAGGATCGATTAGGAAAATTTTGCCGTGTTCCTTTATTAGGCCCTGCTCGAGCGCGCGCGTCGCTCTCACGTCGCAGCGAAGTAAATCAAGTTTAACGCTGAAGTTTTTATTTTGGCACACAAGTTTATTTTCATGAGGAAGAGAAATTGATGGAACGTTTGTTTATCGTCAGGGTTTATTGGAGCACGACTCGTCACGGATAAATAATGCTCTCGTGTAACAGTATGACTGTCGTGATAAAAAAGTGGAAAGCATCGATATACGCGGGGATTTTTGGTTGACAATTTGGGTTGTAACGGATAAACACAGTTTGCTGGGATTCAAAATTTTTTGTTTCTTGTTTAACGCTAAAGGTGATTTTTACTGGATTATTTCCTCTGTACATATTTAATTAAATGGCATTGGTAAATTCAATAGGAATATTTCATACATGAATGCCGATGATTATATAATTAATAAATTATTTTGCGATTTTCACTTTTGCAGTTACTGAAGATTTAAAATTAAAATTTTAACTTTCTTGAATGTCGTCAAGCTCAGTTACAATACAGCAAATTTTTAGATTAGGTATGTTCACGCAAAAGTATATACATATAATCATGTAATAAATCACATCACCTTATATTGTTGAAAAGCATATTATCTATTTTAATAAACTGAAAATATTACAGCAATAATTCAGGCTCGTTCCGCAAAAAAGAGAACCGTTTAATAAGTTAGCCATTGAGAAAAAGTGCTACCCACCTTTTCGTCTTTCATAAACACGCGCTACACAAAGTATATCTCCCTCCTTTTATCCCGAAGTAAATTTTCTTTCTTGCCCTCGACCGCTGGATCCATTTCACGCAAGACTCGTTTCTCTCTTTCTCACACTCGGCAACCATCGCCGAAATTCGAGAAAGAAAAGTATACGCGGGTGCCGAAGGAATTTACGCATGCGCTTATCGACATGAAAAAGAGAGGCGCCGCACCTCGGGAGAATTTAGGAGGACCGATCGAATTCTACTTCTCTCTCGTAAGAGAAATCGCGCGACCCCATTTGTCACGTGCGCGCGCGCATAAAGTCCCCGACGGTTCCGTTATTAAAACGATTCCGCTGACGAGTCCGAAAAAGTTAACCCCCAGTCCCTTACTCCGACCGCTTAAAAAAATATATCGGTCATCCGGTTCACCCTCCTCCGACGGCGTCGCACGGGGCTGACTTTCGTCGGGGGAACAGGGTGGGGGGGGGGTGAACGAAGTTTCCGCAGCTGTAACGGAAGTGAGAAGGCATAAGGGAGAAAGGGAGATGTGGATGGAAGGATGGGGTGGAGTTGGAAATTTTGTAATCCAAGGGTGGGAGTATATGTATATTTCGCGTCTTGCACCTAATTAAAGTTGTAAGGAGATGAATTAAGAGGGAGACAGGGGTACGTGGCTATCGCCTGAAAATGCCTTAATTGCGAAATTGGCTTTTCTGCAGTTTGAAAGTTGGATGATGTTGGATTTGCCCTTTTTGTACAATTAGGGCCGCTACACGCAAAAATAAAATGTAAAAGAACAGGAACATATATAAGAATAACATAGATACGTATATCTGTTCCTGTTCTTTTACATTTTCTTTTTGCGTATAGCGGCCCTTAGATTGTATAGTAGCAAGATTATATCAGTATAACTGTACGAAATGAATTCTGCAATTATATATATTAATAACTAACAAATGAACTTTATATAAATTGTGAAATTGTTCGAATAATTTTGAATAATTGATTATCACAGAAGCTAATTCGATAGACATTACATTGACATTTTAAACTTCCAATATAATTTAACGATATTATATATATATATATATATATATATATATATATATATATATCAAATCAATCGTTTCCATAATTATATAATTTGGTCTATTATTTAGTTAAATTAATTCATCGAAATCGCATCCATACGAACGATCAAACAACTCCTGTACCGCGTTAATAACATATCTCGCGCCTATAATAATCCAGTTAATACGACGACGAAAATTTCAATGTAAAGGCAGAACCCGCAAAATTTCTCTTAACCGCCATCATTTTTCCCCCTCTTCCCTTTTACACAAAGCCACCATCACCACCATCTCCCGAAAACTGCAATTCCGTAGGATTCCAAATTACCCCTGTCGCTCTAAAATGCAAATCAACACCTTTCAGCCCAAGTCACCGGAGGCACCTTCGCAAACTTCCCAAGCGCGCGCGCGAAAGTGTCTCCTCGCGAAACTAAAATTGTTACCCACTCCCCAAACGCTCGCGCCTTCCCCACATCATCCATTTCACCTATCACCTTACACGCATACACACACACACACACACACACGTACACACAGACAGGTATATACGTACGTGCGCATAGGTGCATGTGTGTGTGTATGTGTGTATATATATATAAACTTACACAAGATGAGCTATAGGAAACATGCCGAAAACCGTCTCAACACAAATCGAATGAACGAGACGGGATGTGGCGGCTGCAGCGGCAGCGGCAGCGGCAAAGTGGCTGTACACATATAGATAGATTGCGAAAGATTCGCCGCCTCCGGAAGCTTTTAAAGGATAATCGCGCGACTGTCACGCACCTATATATACGTACAAGTGAAGGTAGAGAGTGAGAGAGGGAACCATCTCCTCCTTTTAGACTGCAACGTCGACGTGCCGGCGCGTATAACTTCATCGAAAAGTTTCCACCTCCACCGCGCGCGTCGAAGAACAAAGGCGCTGCAAGCTTTCCGATAGTTTGCCCTCTCCCCTCTCTCTCTCTCTCTCTCTTATTTTCTCTCTCTCTCTCTCTCTCTCTCTCTCTCGTTAAGGGAACGACGGTTTAAGTATACACCGTGCAGCACTGTGACGGCTGCTGCTGCTGCTGCAACCTTGTCGTCGACAACGTCGGTGACGGCGGTGGTTCGCGCGTGAGCGAGCCCCGATGTAAGACGAGAGCGCGCGGCCGAGAAGGAGAGGGATAGAGAGGCCGCGAGGAATTGATTTTCATTATGCGGAGTAAGTGTCGGGGCTTGGTTTGGTTTATTATAAAGATGCGGGCGGCAGCAACGATGGTGGCGGTGACGTGTTTGGCGTGATGGTTTTGCCTGCGGGAATATCGGAAATATATATATTGGTGATGCATAGATCGATACGCAATTTGAAAGGAGCTTTGATTGATGTTTTTAGGAAATTTGTGATGTCTGCCATTGTGGTTGCAGTTTAATTTACAGATGTATCTTTTATTTCTTAATGAATAATATTTTATATGGCTTTTCGGAAAACCGGTTACAGGTTGTAACTTTATGTATAGGTGGATTAGATGAATGTTTTATTATTATAATCCAAGCCAATTTTTTCATTATTCAATTTCAATCAATATTCAGAACTAGTATATGAATAGAAGCGCATTGGCAGCTGTGTATTCTTTATGTTGTCAATCCTTCATCTTTAATCAACTTAGGTATTCAAAGTCCACTTCCTTATTGCTTTTTCAGTGACGTAAAATGTAATCAATTCTAAGTATATTAAACTTGTAAATGAATTTTATATATTTATCAATAACTAGAAACCTTTTTATCTATATATAGACCAGAATATAATAAAACATTTCTGCAACTAGCAAGATAACTCCGAAATCCAACTTCTCCCACACCCCAGCTATACCAACATTTTATTTTTCCACCAATGACGTGCAGCCATCTTCTCTCGTACCACTCTCGTCTCATTCTTTCAACGTCTTTCCACCTGTTTCTGCGCCGTGTAGTAAACGCAAAACCGCAACCTCTCTCTCTCTTTCTCCTCTTCTTGCAAGACAGCGACTTGCCGCGTTTACGTCTCTTCGCACTCCATTCTTTCTCCTATACTTCACCTCTCTCTCTTTCTCTTTCACTTCCAAGAAATTGATTTTCTTTATGTGTACATGGACTCTCTCGCGATGGAAACTCCCTCTCGCCTGATGGTCGGCGTGCGAGTAGCGCGCGCGGTAATTCCTGGCAGCAGCAGCAGCAGAAGCAACAGCACAGCTTGCCGTCTTGTGTATTGCTCGCTCTGGAATGAGAAAGCACTAACTGCGCAAGGAGAGCGAGGAGAAGCGTAAAAGGATCTTCACGACTCTCCGCAGCCACCGTACCGTCGTCTTATTCTTGCGCCGCGCGCTTGATGAGGAAAAATTGTAAACGAGACCGCGAGGATTAAGCGTCGCGCAAAGTGGCGGCGGCAGCAACTGATTAAAAGACGTTACGTGGAAGCTTCTTCCCTTGCTTCTTTTTCTTTTACGGAAATGGGTGGGGATTAGAGGTGATGACGCGAATGGCGCGTGGATTTCGAGGACGTGTGTGTAGGGAAAAAACGTATGCCTCGAGTTTATTGTCGAGTCAACGAATGCGTTGGTGGTTTTGCAAGTTGTGTTTCTCTTTATAGGTAGTTAATGCTTTATTGGAAGTTGTTCGGTCGTGGAGAAGTTCTTTTAACTGATTTTTCATCGTTGATGTTGGCTAACCATGCGAACTTTAATAGGGTGTACTTTTCAGCCCTGTATTTTAACCGGATATTTTGTTGTGTTCTTTTTTAGGAACGCCGGGTATGTTTTTTTAAAATATTGGTTCTAGAAGATAATCGACCGTCAATTTAGTTAATAATATGTAATTTAGAATGATTTATGTTTACATAGCCAATGAGCGCTCTTATATATATTTCATTATTTTTACAACATTATATTCACATGTTATCTACATGACGCATAATTTATAAAGGAACTGAGGCAAAATTATACACGTTCTTATTATTGATATTCGCTATATTTTTAAACCGGCCTCATATATTTTTGAATCTGCCATCGTCATTGATTAACGCTAATTGGATCTTTTATTCAACGAAATTTGAAATCCGATTGCATGTATAAATATTGCTAATTCAAACACACAACCCAGGCTCCCACATATAATGGTATTGACTTATTAAACGCCGAGTATAATTATTCACAGTAGATAATTGTTTTCCTCCTCTCTACAATCTCTTTTAAACGAACGCGAATATCAAATCCCGCTTTTGACAACAAAATGTCACCGAGGCCAGGCAATGTTAATTAAATACGTGTAGACGAGCGTGCATACTCCCACCGCAAAGTAAAGAGACGAACGCAAGCGAACGCGCGCGTGTCCGTGTCACAACTCGCCTCTCACTCTCTCTCTCTCTCTCTCTCTTCATTCCCTTAATTATGTCGCTGCGTGCGTCAACGAAAGCGAAACGCGAAACTTGGCCTGGCCATACCGCGATGCGTTTACAAACGCCAAGAAATTGCGCGTTCGTGCACATAGCTATGTGTATATATACATAAGAAAAGCATAGATCGACCTGCGCAGACGAACTTTCGTTCTCTCTCTCTTTCTCTCGCTCTCTCTCTCTCTTGTAGCCATGGTAAACACAGCCGCGAATTGAGTCATAAAACTCGCGGACGTAAAAAATTAAATCACGCCGCAGCAGCAGCGGCAGCAACGGCAGGGGAACTTGGACTTTACAAGATCCCTTAATGCTTGCACATGCCTAATTTATGTATGAAGGCGAGTTGCTTGCTTACTTTCAGCGGCGGCGCTGCTCGAAACTACCGAGTCTCGACGCTCTCTCTTGCTCTCGCTCGCGTCTTTATTAGCGGTGCTGTGGCGTCGCCGCGAGAGAGCGAGAGAGAGAGAGAGGGAAGTTTATACATGTATATTTTACCGCGAAAGAGAGAGAGAGAGAGAGAGAGCCAGTTGCTGCACGCGACTGCTGCTGCTACCGTTGCCGCTGCCGAAGTCCTTCTGATGAGAGTAATTTGCCGTGGTGGTGGTGGCCTGCCGGAGTACGCGCGTGCCTTCCCCTCTACCGCCTAGCGAGTATGTACTTAGTTACTTATACTTACTTACTTACTTGCTGGCTGGTTGGTTGGTTTGCTGCTGCTCCTGCGCTCGACAAATCCATTTCGACTTTAATCCAAATTCATTTGCTCGCCAAGTTTTCGCGGCTATGTGTATATATATACGCGCGGGCGCGTGTGTGTATATAGTTTGCCGAGAGATTCTCGGTTGATAAACTTGTAATTTGGTTTGTTTTTACGCACGGGCCTGATTTCGAGATTAGTATATCATTTGTTCTTCGAGGAAATCAATGATGAATTTTTTATATCTGTCAAAGGTCGGGGTTAGGGTACATGATTCGTTTTTTTGGTACTGGTTGAAAGTTTGATGGTAGCGCAAACTTTAGTTGAGTATTGATAAGAGTGTTGAATTTCTGTGTAGATCTCTATTAGTAATTTAGAAATGAAATAATTTAGTTTTTTTTAATCTTCTATCCCTTGCTTAATGAATGCATTAAGCGAACCTTTTTCTCCTAAATGGTTATGATACAAGGTTATACTGACCATTACAAGCAGAGAAAACTGCGTTTTGTTGCGACCACATCTGTCATGGTAACACAATACCCAAAAAGCCCCGAAAACCTTTGGGGTCTTTTTTATAGCCCGGAGGAAGCTCAAGAAACGTAGTCGCTATGTGCTTTTGAGGTCGAGTAGATCGCGTCTTTAAATCATTGAGACAGTATTTATATTTTCCTTATCTTGAAATAAAATCACTGTAAAAGTTATTTTTCACTTGTTTACGTTGTATTTATTTCAATAAATAATCATCTGTCACGGATTAAGCTGCTCGACTGTACATCGGAGCCCTGACGCGTCAGCAAAACGATACGAATTGCGAGGCCTTCGAGTAAGCCTCGCGACATTAGCTCCGTATTCATTTCATTAACTCACTTTCTTCTCGTATGTAACACAACAAAGGGATTTGATTAAAATGTATTTTTCTGACGCACTCACAGTATACAGTTGTTTTTAACAATTTTCATTACTTTTACGTGCGCGCTTTTACTAGTAAACAATCTCCGTATAATTTTCCGACTATTATTTTCCAAAGAATAAGCTTTTTATTTATTTAAAAATCTTTGACATACACATAATATGTGCTTGTAAAGAGCATACCTCCATTGGCGAACCTACAAGTCAACCATATTAGCCTCGTAAACCAACTGCATTGAAATACGGCTGCGCGCAATGAAACAAAAAAAAACATCGAAATGAACCTGACAAACAACAACAACAACAACGGGGAGGCGTGGTCGAAAGCGCCCGTAACTATTAATAACGTCCTCGCTGCTGCAGATTCGCGGAAGGGGTTAATTAAATTATGATCGTATGCCCCTGCGCTAGCCGCTATATTATACACGGCGTGCAATAATCTATAAACCCGTATAGAAGAAATTCATTTCGGTTCATCTGAAATCTCTCTCTCTCTCTCTCTCTCTCTCTCTCTCTATCCGATATTGCGCGTATGTCCTGCTTTCTATTGTCGCTGTTTGTTTTCGATTAAAAAAAAGAGAGATCGAGAGGATAGAAGAGCAGAGAGAGAAAGGGAGAGAGAGGTCGAAATATTAGAAATAAAGCGGAGACCCGCGAAATGGGACAACAGGTATTTTGTTTTTCTCTTCTTTTTTTTATTTGTTCCAAGGAATTTTGAATATTTCGCGATGAATGAGAATGTCTTGTTTTGTGCGCTCGTGCTTATGTATAGACGTCTGTTTGTATTGAAAAAAATATTGCGAAAACCGAAAGTGGTTTGACTGTGTTTAAATACAAAGGGAATCGCGTTTTAATTTGATATCTATTGAAATTTTCCGCAGTATTTTCAATGTTATATTTCAGCCCTTCAATTAACATCAATCTAAAGTCACGCTCTACACTCCAGACACTATAAATTTAAAAAACTTCCCAACCCCGCGTTTCATAGAAAATTTGGTGATTCGGCTTTTCAATCTCCCGCCTGCGCTCTCGTTGTCGCTATCCTGCGCGATCTATTTTCAGCTTATCTTATTTTGTAGACGATAAAGCCAAAATTTAAACTCCTTTCGGTAATAAAAGTTCTCGCAAGTAAAGACGTCGGAGGACAAGAACATCAGGCTGAAGAAAATTATCGTAAAGATAAATATACGTTTGGCTTACGTCTTCGTGACTATACAGAACGTCGTCGCAGTTCTCTCTAATGTACTTAAATTTAATTTTATGAAGATGATGCAAGTTTGTTAGTCTTTTCAAGTTTAGGAAAGTATACAATCGATAATTGCTTTTGTATGTTTTTATATTTACCCCGACAAATGGAGATCTTTGTGGAGTAGCTCGATGAATAATAAAATTTATGATTATATTTTGCAAGACATATAAAATCGAATAAAATTATTATGTTTCCGTTATCGGAAATCAACATAATAAATAAAGCAAAAGAATTATTGTATAACATTCGTATGTACAATTTATAAATAAAGTGACAAAAATAGTTCTGCGCTCATATGTATTCTTTCCATCCCGCGTCAATATTTTACTGCGCCATCAATATACTCGCGATAAAAATTTACATAAGAAAAAATATATAGATATATACATACAGAAGGAGACATATATCCTGATAAATCGCGCTAAAATCGCACAGGCACACCTACATATACTAACGAACCCTTTCAGCTCTTCAAAGGAATACACAGAGTTTTGCCAAGGGGGAAGAGAGAGAGTAAAAAAATCCGCATCGTAAAACTTCATCGCCTGCGAGCACCGCGCGCGCACGCGACACAGTTAAGTGTATATATACCTCGGAAAGCATCATATATACCCAGTGTCTATATTCTCCACGACGG
>JAYJLV010056415.1:0-18531 GCA_036873485.1 Torymus texanus
CTCGCTTCGCTCGGGCGACAAACCTCACACTCGTGCTAGAATCAACACTTTCGCACTTGTATCGAAATATACTATTTATTTACTGTCGAGCACTTCGTTTAAGTCTATACTCAAAAATACTGCTACAGGTGACGATAAAACTCAGGTATAACATACCTCATATTCTATCTATAAGTCCCTAATCTCCCTCATAACCATTTTTAAAATTTTCCGCACGTTACCTGTCACAACCATCTAAATTATTACACCCCCACACTTTCCAACGTGTAGACGACACCCACAAGATGTCGCACAACATCACGTCACTTGCATTTGCTTCAACCATCCTTCGCAATAATAATTCATCCCACCCCCCCTTGGAACCATCTCACTGAAGACTCGTTTATACAGCGAATCGCTCGTAGTATACGCTAATTACATTCGCGCGTTCGCACAGCTGCAACGTTGTTGGGAAAATTTTGCGCCTTCGACGTCTCGCTCTGTCTCTCTCTCTCTCTCTCTCTCTCTCTCTCTCTCTCTCTCTCTCTCTCTCTCTCTCTCTCTCCAGGGCGTTGTGTAATATTCAGTCGTTGAAAATTTCAGGCGGCAAGTCGCGACCAGGTGCGCCGCAATTTGTTACACTGGGCCGCTGCCGCGTGATAAACTTGCTTCCTCTGACTAACTAAGCACGAGAAAGTGCGGGTGGCGTACAAGGAGAAGGTGGAGGCGTGGAGTGGGTTGTTTATTTTGCATGAACCGAGAGGAAGTGAGATGTGCTAGGTTTTCTTCTTTTTTTTGTGGTAGAGGTGAGAGATGTGTCGGGAACCGGGAGAGTGCAATGACTCAAATAGAAGAGCCAAGGGAGTCTGCGCCGTCGATCGCGTTTGTTTGCTTTATTCAGAAGGTAAGCGAGGTTCGACTGTTGTGCGTTTATTTGATTTTAGGGTAGTTTCGGATCGAAGTGGAACAGATTGAAACAGAAAATTATCTAATGATGGGTGAGAGTTGGAAAATTTCAAAAATAAATTGACACTTTGCGTTGACCTTTACGAATTGATTTTGAAAATTTATGTAGAAAAATATGAAAAGATTTATATAAAAATGGAGTTCTATTTTGAAATGTCACTGTAGTATTATGAAAAATTTTCGGAATTGTAAAATAAGAACATATTTGAGTTATTTTTTGATATTTCAATATGACAATTTGTATAGAAAATACTTAGCTACAAATTACATTAGAATAAATCAGTAGAACAAATTTTGCAAATAGACAGATAAGATCGTAGATATGAGAAATTTTACTATAAACATGAAACAACTGGGTACAAAAATAAATAAAACTAGAGAATGCAAAAATTCATTTGCTTTTTATCAGGTAGATAAAAAAATTTTGCTTTTTCCAAAAGTTACGTGACTATAGATAAGCGTTGAATACCCAGGATGCTATGAACATACCGGAACATACAGAAAAGCAGTTTTTTAAACATTTTTTATCATTTTAAAGCATGTTGAAAAAAATTAATATATAGTTAGCAAAAAGGCTTGACACTATATTCACCATTTTCATTATTTGTTTTATGTTCTGAATTCTTCGAAGAACTAAAAAAAAGTTGCTCGGGTACCTGTGCGTAATATAAATTAATTTCTATAAAATGGCTCATAAATATGATAATATAGACACCCAAACCACACAATACATTCACAAATTTAGGCGACTTTCTTTAATCCCATATCTAATAATGTACGTCACTATCCAATGCGTAAACACACCTCCTTATTCCAAGAATACCTCGATCCTCGCAAGAAATTAAGGAAGCACGCCAGAACCGCCAAAAAATCTGCTTCTTCGTCATCACGGCAGGTCGAGGTCAGGGCTGCTGGCAAGAAAAAGAAAAGAATAAGACGTTGGAATACGGGATTCGAGCAACCCGACGCTCAGATTGGCTATCGGATTTCCCACGTCTGACAGATGAAAGAAGCGGGCTATACTATTGTGGTTTAGGGCTTCGATGTGAGGTGTATATATAGATTAAATGTGGGAATGTTGGGTGAAAAGGTTGAACAAGAGTCGTGAATTTTGATCAGGTTCAGAGCTGCGTGTTTCACGTTATCATTTGGTAGCGACGTGTGAAGAGATCTTGGGATGAGAGGAAAATTTTTATGTGGTAGTGAACCTTTGAAAGTAAAGAGCATGAGACATCTAGCATTCTAAATGACACAATCGTTTATATTGATAAAAAGATAAAGGGATATAACATGCGTGTAAATTTTTCTAATGAAAAAATCGTTCATCCGTAAGTGCAAAACATAAATTAATTTTTATTTACATTTAACGTCAGAACAATGAATTTGCTATAGTTTTTTTATAAATATTAATCAAAATGTGATCTGCTGGCGTAAAAACACGGCTTTTTTTATGATTGACGAGCATTTCAATGAACAAAGCGTTACAATACCCATGTGAGTATAAAAAGTGGCATGAAAAATGAAACGCGAAACGCAACTGTGTACTAGAGCAGTTTAAAAAGTTTCATTTGTTATGCAGTCAACGTTTTTATGGGTACATGATTTTTAGAATCAAGCTGTTGGTGTATGAATAAAATGACATGAGGTATATGAAAAGTTTTGTCGATATTCTATGGATTTACATTTTTGGACAGCGTTGTCAAATCAAATAAAAGTCAAATACCTTTCTTTTTTCTCCGGGTGTTTTTATTTATTCGATGTCACGTCGATTAAAAGTTGGAAAAATATTTACTCTAAGCCCTTTTCTTTTTTAAATTATTTTATCAAGAATGATTAACTGGTTGAGTTTAACTTTTTTTATTAAATCTTCTAGTTTTTATATAAATAAAGTAAAATATATATACCAATAACTACGTTAACTATAGTCCACGGTATTGTATTGTTACAAAGTATACGTTAATGTACAAGATTCATTCACAAATCTTTAATATAAACAAACTTATTCTGATCAACATTCTCACAAATCCTTCAAAACAACACCAATCCATCGTTATATATTTCGAAAATTCGTTATTTCACTTCAATCTGCTCACTCCAATCGACCCAACCCAAACACACACACACCCTCACACTCCAAAATTAGCACTTCCGCACGCAAGCGCCAGGCCCGTAATCTACGAACATCGGCGCGTGTCATTCATCCTCGTTCATCTCCATCCATCCTACGCTTCGTACTATATCTACCGTCGAGCGTGCGCATCAAAACCACTTCGATTTGCGAACTGCCGTGGGGACCGCGAGAGTTCGGAAGTTACTATATAGCTACATGTATATACGCCTAGGTTATAATGACGTAATGCGCCCTTGACGGCGTTTTGCGATGGGTTACCCGATGTTGTGTCTTGTTGTTGTGTAGGTGAGAAAAAAGGTTCGTGTGTTTTGTTCGAAGTTTTAAAAGAACGCAGGGTTATTAGAGGAAGGTGTGATTTCGTGACTGAAGCGGTAAGTATTTCTTGCGGTTGTGTATAATGTTTATGTACAGGTGTAAAGCATAATGATAAAGTGCTACTAGTCTACTTATGTTGAAGGGGTAATTTAAATTTGTATATAGTGGCTCGTTTTAGAAATTTTAGAATTTTAAATGGCTTACAAATTCTCTTTTAGTTTGCCGAAATACATATATTTCATCCAATATAAGTAGATACAGTTTGCTCATAGCTGATGGGCAGATACTCCGAACAGACGATCAATCCATGTCAAGATCTTAATTCTGGAAAATTACAGCAACGTATTTCGTGAATAAACAAGCTTCCTACTTTACTGATCATTTTTCTTACAAATGAAAATTAGAAATAGTTTATATCTGTAATAGTTATCAATTTATATATAAAAATTGTAAATTCTTGTACCGTTACAGGAACATTACAAAAATTTTGACAAACGAATCACATACACATTCTCTTTGCCATTATTTCTTGTAACATGCCACGTAACAAGGAAAAATTTCCTCTACGTCCATTTCTCATACTATAAACCATCCGTCATATCCTTTCTGGACCGGCTATTACGATACAACCTATCCGCACGTACAACCAAATTTTCAGCCTCGTTAGATCTCACTCTCACGAAAAAGTACCAACTGTCTTTCCTACTCTCTCTCTCTCTCTCTCCCTCTCTCTCTCTCTCTCTCTTTCTCTCCCTCCCTCTCTCTCTCCCTCTCTCCCCCTCTCTCTCTCGCTCTCTCTCTCCTCCTCTCTCTCTCTCTCTCTCTATCTCTCTATCTCTCTCTCTATCTCTCTATCTCTCTATCTCTCTCTCTCTATCTCTCTCTCTCTCTCTCTCTCTCTCTCTCTCTCTCTCTCTATTTCACGAGGATCCTCCGAACCACAGAACGGAAAAGCGCGTAATGCATTTAACGTGTAACAGCGCAATTTTTACGGCGATGCTGCTATCGCCCTTTTAAAGTCTTCTCTCTTCCCTCGTGTTTCTGCGCGCAAAGTCGTTAAACGACCTCTTGCGCAAGAGGTCGTTTAAGACTTTGAGCCTGTATGATGTATCTGTGGGGCGGCGAAGCGCGCGCGCGATGTACGCATCAATTGCGGCTGTATGGCGGAGGGCGCGCTTCGTTTATCGGCTTTAAGGTGCAGTGATACGATGGCTCCGGTGTTTTTAGAGTAAGATTTAAAATTTGGACCTGGCACGTACGGAAGTTATGGTTTAAGTTGTTTGAGCGGAAAGTGGCTTTGGGAATAGTTTATTGGTGTGGTATAACGGAATTTGGTGGTATAGTGTGTAAGCTTTTTGTTTAAAGTGGTGGAAGAAAGTATAGAGAAGAATTTTAGAATTGTAGTTGAAAGAAATAATAATCAATTACGTGATAAATATTTGAGAGGGCTTATACATGTGAAATAATGAATTTGATTCTTCTGAAATTGTTAAAGTTGTATCATATTTTAGTAGTTGAAAATTATAAATTTTTAATTACATGTATGAATTCTATTGAGTGAAACTTTATGATTATGATGCCGTCAAACAAGATTTCAATAATTAGATTATTTAGCTTCGGTGTTTCGATCTTGAGATAAGTCTACATTGTGTAGAGTTAATTGGAAATTGCACGCTAGCATGCATTGTCACATAGTTGCAGGAATATTCCGACCGGTAATGTACAATACGCATCATAAGGTATTGTCTCTACGCAGCGATGATCATACTACTAAAAAATAATAGTCAATATCATTCATACATAATGATCCCTCTTAACTTTAATGTCCAACGTGCAGTAGACGCATTCGATACATCTGTTTTTATATCCATCATTAATCTTTACTATTGTATAGTGTTCATATCGTCTTCTAATGCCCTTGAAATCAATTTAACACTGTAAATTTTCACATTGAATCGTTATTATTTTTAAAAATAAAAGCGAAGCAAATAGTTTCATCAGTACCAATTGAAGTAGTTGAAATAGCTTAAAGTAAATAACGTATCATTTCTCTAACTACTTCCTTTAACCATCAAAACCTATCCATATGACCTCCGATATTTCTGAAAACTCATAAAAGTCGATAACGTAAAATCACGGGACTCGTAGCCTCAGGCCTTCTATACACACATGTGTATGTAAAATGATACCATGTTTTCGGCAACTCTCGCAACCTCTCACCGCCTATATACCTCTCCTATTTACCTCTCGGCCTCTGCTAGCAAACCCTGCGAACAATAGTCCCTACGGCCTCTCTCACCTCTGAAAATCTCGGCCTCTGGGCTGAATCGTCAGCGTACCACTGCCGCACCGCACAAATATCCTAGCGCTCGAAGCTTGTGGCAATACGTTTCCCTGCGAAACGGAAGCGTTTATCGCGATCGTGCCGTTTGTACGATACGGTTACGCGTGCGCGTGTACGAGTGCTGTGAGAGAGAGAGAGAGAGAGAGCACGAGCTCTTTATCTGGACGCGCAAGTGCCGCCGCCGTCACGTCACGCGATGTTTGTTTGCCAGCGCAATGCAGACTCTAGTGGATTGTTACTTTTGAGAGCTCACTGCGTATACGTACGCTGTAGCTGTTGTTGTTGATGAAAAATTTGGTAGGAGAGGTAAGTGGGCGTTGGTTTTGAGAGTGGGATGGGTATTGGTGTACGAAGTTTATATAAATTCTGTGGTATTGTAATGTTTGTAGCGTTGTAAAGTACAGTTTGGTTTAATGAGATGGTAATAGCACCCATAGACAGTCCATGTATTTTCATTGAATCTAAAATGCGGATTCGTTGATGATGAGTATGATAATAAGTCTTATTTCATGCATCATCATGTTTCTGCGGCGTTATGAATTTCGTTAAATACACAGAAGTAAATTATTGAGTTTTATAACAAAGCGTTGAGCGTAGTGACGTTAAAAAATCAATACTTCTTTAAAAGCACAAGCGTTAGTTAAATCCTGATTGAAAAAAAAACTACTGCAATCAATTAGGTATTTTTTATTTTACATAAAAACAATATTATCTATGAAAAACGCATAAAAATACATATATTTCAATTCTAAAGGTCTGTCTATCTTAATTTCTAAATTTGTAATAGCCACTTAATTCTCACACCAAAAGAACTGAAATTTCTTAGGAAACTTTTGGATTGTTTTCATAGACTAAACACAGCAGATTTCTAAAAAATTGGTTATTTATAATTATGGTACACCATTAATCAGATTTTAAATTATTATGCAATATTATTGATGTTTCTTGCACTTCTTAATTAATCTATGAAAAATCATATCACGAAGTTCTACTCATAGTGATTTTCAGAAACGTTTTCTCAAAGAAAGCTACTAAAGTGTGAACTGAAAAAATTGTTACTCACGTTTCCCCCTTGCAATTCACTTAATTTTTCAATCTACAACTTCATTCCAGCATGCAAACCCATTGTATTTCGAAATACCCAGCTTAAAATTGTACAATCGCCTGATTTCTCGTCGGTAGCATAGTTCTACATCCTTAACACGGTGATAGTACCAAACTTAACTTTGTATAGTTTTGATAAAGACAACAACAAGTATATTGTGGAGAGTTAGAATGAGACAATAGATCAGAGCGTTGGGCATTATTCTCCATTACCGCATAATTAATCCTAGAGCTATACAACTCATTCTAATGAACTGTGGCTCCGGAGATAATTGCTATTTACGTGAAATGTGCAAATTCAGTGCTATTCAGGCTTTACAACTTGCTAGAAACTTTCTCAGCTCAAGAATTCTGGAAGACATTTGACCGAAACAACAATTGCAATTTAGAGGATTTTGTAAACCGCTCGCGTGAATCTTGAAATCAAAAGGTCGTCCTTGGAATGTACACGTTTTAAGTTTTCAAATTAGCATGTACGAGCAAAAAACGTTACGTGCACAAAAACACAAGATATCATATAGAACTGAAGTTTGTAATTTGAAAATAAAAATAAATGTTGTCGACACTACATCTGTGCAACTTTTCTTATAAAAGAGAATTAAAGCTATATATCACATTCAATGCAATTCCGATATATAAATTTTGAAAGAATTACACGATTACTGCTAGCAATATCGTATAATATATCAAATATAATATGAGACAGTCTCATATCATTTGATATATTATAGGATATTACTGGCACGTGTTACTTTCTTCGAAAAAAAGCAATTTAACTGCTAACTCTCTAGATGTGACACGAACAACTTTCGATATTAAACGCGGCATAAATTGACTTTCAATCTTTTCTTCATCAAGCAAAACAAATTCTTAATGTTCCTCGAACTGCATAAATTTCTAACGATCATCAAAATCTCCTCAGCATCAGCTCCACCATTGATTCTCCTCTTATCTCCATTGCTCCATGAAGACAAACAAACGCGTCGAACTCTAGCCTTCAGTCCAGCTCGAGATCGTTTTCAAAGCATATATAACCACGCTGCGCGAAAACCGATTCACTCTGAACTTTCTCATTAAATTTCAGCCCCCACCTCCAGCACTGCCGCTGCGTCTTCAGAAACGCCCGCGAGCAATCGTACTTTTGCAAGTTCGCCGACTGCTTTTGATTTCCGGTTCGGTGACGTGCTCTACAGCCACCGAACGCGACCGAAAGGCCCGGAATTGTTTCGTGGGGAGAAATGACCCACATTCGTACAAGGTGAAAAGAGGGTGGAGTAGGGTAGGGAGAGATTTGAGAGCGTAATTACGTCGAGGGTAGCGAAAGGGTGAAAAATTACGCGTAATGTCTTAGGGAAGCGAGGTAGGAAGTGGTTCAGTAGTCGGTGATTGATTTGGTGAGCGGTGAGTTAGTTTCAAGAGTTGATCCGGTTTCGGCAAAACAAATTTATCGATGGGTGGCTGTTGAGTGGAGATAAAAAAAGTAAATTTGTTAAAGACTAAAGTACTGTTTAGGGCTAAAATATTTTAAGCCATTATTTAAGTCACTGTATTTTATTTACAGAAATATTAATGGTTAGTGTTTTCTTTTTAAAACATTTCTATTTCTTCAATATTGTTAAGCAATATTTTAGTATTTTTTAAAATAAATTATTACGCCTGCTTGAAAAGCTAATGAATTTATTTATGAAAATGCGCTCTATTTACGTATTGATGAAGTTATCTTCGCTTCGAATTTGTACCGCAAAGTTGTTTATCCTGTTTGTAACGCAAATTGGATGTTTTCAATAATTAATAAAGCCACTTTTAATTACACCGTCCGCGATAGCGGTAGCTTAGCATATAAATAATGAATTTGAAGTTGAGAATACTAGATTATTTTAATGAGTGTCCATTGATCATCGTAACGTTATTACGATTGCTTTGCAATTCGAAATAGGCAAATTATTACAAACAGCGGCAGTATTTGTATTCCAGCTTAATAATTGAGAAATTGATGCAATATATGACGTTCATACTCAATAAATATATCCTCATAAATGATCTAGACCATTGAGCATCATAAAGACATGTACCCTAATAACATATCAAAATTTCATTCAATTTGAAAACATCCAAAAGTACTATATACCTGGTCAAAATGTAATTAGTTTCTTTATCTTCATTTTGATTTGCATTCTTAAATTCTTATTAATATCCAAACTCATTTCTAAAACTCACTTTTAAAAATATTTCAAACTTTCTTTGCTACTGTACACATTGACAAAACCATTCCAGCCCGAGAATGAATCTCAGTAATTTCTGTCCACCTTCTTCGGAAAAAAAAATTCTTAAAACCTTGAAGGATCAGTCATCGGTCTCTTGGAAAATTAACTTTCGAAAGAGAGCGCAGCCTTGCGGCACACGAATCGTCGACTCGCCCCCGAAAGCTTCGCAAGAAGAACATCACCTCCTCCTCACCCCTCCGTCGTAATCTAGCGTCAGTACGAACGAGGGGGTGAATTTTATTACGCACGCGCACCGCCTGCACCTGGCGTTCATCTTCATTATTCTTCTATTATCCCAGCACAGCGAGAGCCAAGTTCCTTTCCTCGGCACCTTTTCCCCTCTGTCTTCGTACTCGTTAAGGACGACTTTACGAACGCTCGTATTGAAGTGCATTGTACTTATTACCGCATCAGGCTGATTAAGGAATTGAAAAATCAATTCCGAGAGAGTTTTTACGATTGTTGAAGAGAGGAGTTAAGTGAAGTTTGGTAATTCGAAGTGGAGGAATTATGAGAACCTTTCTGGAAATTTTCTAATTGAAATGGACAGATATTCGAACTAGTTTGGATTGTTTTTACCAGGTTTTGAATACTCGCCAAATGTATATATCAGGAGTATGATTAGTTTTCATAGTATTTATTTTTTCCTATCTTCATTGCAAAACGCACGTCAGTGAAAAAAAAATTGTAAACATATATACTCAATGCTCCATCATGTACGAAGCTAACCATAACTTTGGACTCGCGTGTTTCTGAACTAATGATTTAAAAAAAAAACGTTGTATTTTACTATCTCCATATAAAACTTTAAATTCTAAGAATATCTAAAGCAATTAGTGTAAACTAGTAATTTAAGTAACTTCATAACGGATGCTATGAAACGACAACGTAATTCAGCTGCAATATATACTTGTTGTTGATGATACATGGAATCAATTTGAATATGTAGGTCATGTAGGCTCGTCTTTTAGGATAAACAAGGTTTACAGAAATATGCCGGTAAGCTATTTGTCATGTATTTAATCGTCATAACATGTTCTGATGATTAAATTTCCAAATGTTTTCGTTATTGTCATCTCCCCCGGTAGAAATGTTAACCAAGGGATGGAAAATTGTTTGTTAATTTTTAAATTACAAACGTAAGAAAATGTTTGTGTTGCTATTGTCGATGAAGAATATTCTATTTATGTATGTGAAAATATTTTATTATAAATATTTCAAAATGAAATTATACTTTTATAATAATTCTAATTAAATGTCGATGTTAATCATAAGCATAAATACCTCCATTCGATTAACACACTGACCAACAAAATTAATTTATTTTCTATTTTATTAATAAATTCACGTACCCATCCACTTATTCTCTACGCTATTTAATTCTAACAATTTTCAACAAAAATCTAATAAAACTATATATTACCGATCACAATACTCCCACAATACTCCTCCAGCACTTTACGACAATTATTGAAAAAAAAAACAAATCATCAACACGCATAAACAGCTCTGAATGAACCAAAAGAAGCGTATATATATACCCCGTCGACAAAGGCAGGCGGTCGACGTTCGTAAACACATTGTCCCACTCGGAGCGACCCTTACCCTCCTCTTTCACCCCCATCGCCATCATGATCATCAGGGCCATCAGTCCTCCTCCACGATAAAACGACCCCGACCCTTGCTATACCCGCTCGCTCGCGCAAACAAGAACTCGCGTCGTCCTCTCTCTCTCTCTCACTCTCTCTGTCTTTCTCTCTCTCCCACTTACCCTCGACTCCACACACAAAAGGGGTGTGCAGAGATAGCGCTTTTGCCTGGCCGCGCGATCGCCGCCTTTAAGCTCTCGGGAGGAGATAATATACTTGTGCCAAGTTCCGGAGAGAGAAAGTGTGTGTGTATGTGTGTGTATGCCACCGCGGCCTCTTGAACTTGGGTGATTTACGGCGAAACATACTTCAGTGCACTAGCTCGAGGTGCGCGCATGCCGAGGAATATCGTCCCGTCGTGTATAATAATACTCAGCTCTCTCCCTCTCTCACGTGTATGTCATGTGTATATATGTGTATGCAACACATGCATGTATGTGTATGGTAGCAGCAGCAACGGCGTATATATATTTTTTCGGCATTATTATACTTATCTGGCGCCCGGATGTTCCTGCAATAGTGCTGATACACCGACGGCGACGTATAGTCTCTTACGTACTATACTATATCACGAGGCTGCATTTTCTCATCAAGAGAGGGGAAGAGTAGCGAGACAAGATAGTATGTATGCATGTGAACTAGTGCTGATATTCGGTTAGGAAAGTTGAGCGCGTAATCGGAGGCGATCCTTTGGCTGCATGCGTTTCGGATTCAATTTGCAAGCAGCTGATAGGTAGCTGGAAAGATGTAAGTAAGGGAGAGGAGGGGGAGGTTGTTAAGCGAACGATGTCAGTTAATAAGTTTGACGATGAATTGCAATGCCGTAGTTGAGGTGTCTTTGAAACTTAGGAAAAGACGGAGACATAATGTATTTGGATTAATGTTAGATTAAGGTGGCTAGTCTAGGTTAAAAACTATTAAAAAATATTATATTCATTACAAACAGTAAAGGTTCTATAAACAAATTTGAATTTGAAGTCACATTTTTCACTGAAAGTAGTGTATTATAGTTAAATTTGCAACTGAAAAATAGTCCATTTTGCAAAGAGACCTTTCATTTAGGTCTCAGTTATAAGCTACACTGATATCTCTAATAGCTCTGTACCTCTGCGTCTGTTATAAATCTGGTTACATACGCTCTATCTGTTAGTAATGTTATTAATGATCTGTATATGTTATAATTATTTCTCTTTTCAAAAATAACATAGTTTTAATTAATATATAAAAGCAACTAATTAAATTTAATCAAGATTTCTGTTTATTAATAATATAAAAATAAATTTCGTAAATAATTACACATAATTCATAATTTTTGTATGTGCTACGTAGTATTCATTACTATAAAATAATACACGAGAATTTTTATTCATTTCATTGATAGAAACGTTTTTTTTATAATTAATATCTTTATTACTATTCAAGATATTTGTTTATATTTTCGAAATAAAATTTAATTTAAAAAAAGAGTTTATTTTCGATCAAAATATAAAATGAAAATAACTTGTTTTACTTTGTAACTCAGACTGAACCCCTAAAATTTCACACAGCGTATATAATTCATACCTACGTGTAGGTGTACAGCGATGTTTTGCTAATGTAACTATACCTAAAGGTTAAATGTTAGACGTGCATAATTATATATTCAAGTGATGCATATTAAATAATTATATTAGATATGTTTAAACATTTATAAAAAATAATTCTTTAAATTACCCTGATAAATATTTTAAAAGAAAATTATTTGTCAAAAGGAATTTTTATGATTTAATAAATGCCAGATTATCATCAAATACTTAGAAAAATATAATATTTCGCAATATTGATTAAGTCTTTAACAATGCACGTAAATAAGTATCTGCACGTATTTATGTGATAACAAATTGTACGTAAACTTTTGAAATTGTTCTAACTGCTGCAAACAAACTCCTTCAACAAACATTTGATGTGGAGATGAGATCGACTTTTTTGATAACTCGACAACTGTTTCTTTACACGTAATAAGGTGGATTAATTTATTATGAGATAGATGAAATCACATTTTATATTTTTGTATACATAGAAATAAATCGAACAATTATTATCTAATCATTATTGTACGATACTATTATTTAAAATTGTGCAATATAATATATCAACTTCTAATAAATAACTATTCACACATTTAGAACTGGAATTTCTAATTTATTAGAATCTTGATATCTAATTTGATGTAAAGAAGAATAATGTTTTTAGCTGCTTCCGTAAAATGTTAAAAAAACAGAATTCTGTTAAAAACTGGTTTCTAGAAATTGATAAAAATAATCTTACTTATAGAATTTTCTAAAAAGTTTTAATTATTTTTTAATTATTTACGTCCATTGTTATGTACAAAGTTATATCATTTAGTTAAACACTAGATTAGTTCCTTCACATACACACGCTGATATTTATTTTTCCTTTATTTACTTGTGCTTATTCATTCCTGACATTTTCGATAATTCAAATACTTCGATTTGACTGTCTTCATTACTATAAAATTATACGAGTTTCATGATATTTTTCATATTATATCGAATGGATAGATTTTTTATAGGGCTTCGGATTTTATTTATTTTATTCTAAACAAATAAAACAGCATTTTAACATTTTATCTATCACATGAAACAATCTAATCCAAATATTCATAATGTATATATAACTACTTTATAACTATTTCACTAACCGCTTTAGATACTACAGATATAATATTTTTTAAGCAATACAATACAATAAAAATCAAAATGAAACGAGTGGACTACAACGAACGGCTCGTTTGGCGTCCAGAAAGCCGAGCGATTATAGAAGCGATTTCTCGGCTGAGCTCTGGAGCCCCTCGATAAATCGCTCAATCGTGACAAGAATGCGGTGTGGGCGACCGCGAAAGGAGTCCAAGACACGCTTGAATAATTATAACGTATAAGGACAGGTGAAAGTGAGATGTATATATACACGTAGAACGCGAACGCGAATGAAGTCGATGAAGTATTGGTTGGTTCAAGTGAGCGCGACGGCAGGGGGCCGAATTTTATTTGAATTAGAGCTTGTGTTTTCCTCCTTTCTATTTTTAACATGCTTTTATCTTCTAGTTATCGCTAAGTTAACAGTTTTATACTGTACTATGGAATTCTTCTACATTTGCTTATCACGGAGTTCATTGATATTGTCAAAATCAAACTATATATATATAGATCTTTTATAATTATAATCCGAAATAATACCGACAATTTATTCAATAAGAGAAAGGAATTTTTTGGTTGACGTAAAACGTAATAACCACATTGAACTGGAATAAACTGCGTTGTATTTGTACAGAATATTCGTTCATACTAATGGCTTAAAGTGCAAGAAAAATGTTTCCATTTTTCTGGCGCGTGAAAAAATTCTAGATAAATTGATTCGTTCTGTCTTTTTTTTTCTTTTTTTTATTACGAGGACGTTTGTTATTGCTGCTCTTAAAATGTGAATCCATCAGCATAAAAATACAAATATACCAAAAAGCACACTGTACAGAAGATTTAGAAGCATTTAAAAATTGTAAAAGTTTGTTTTTACAATTTAAATAAAGGTACATAAATGAATTTTTTAGTTTAGTATAATTAGTTTACTAAGTACAATTAGTTTTTTTAATTTTCGTATTTTTAAAATCCATAGTAATAGTAAAATTTCATTTAAAATTTTTCAATATTGTACATTATATCTCATAACGTAAAACTAAATAAAAGTCAGCTTTACTCGAATTAAAACCCACGTCAAAATTGGCAATTATACACTTCTTCAAATCTGTAACACTCTAACGACACCAATTTCCCTGCGCCCCTAATAAATCTGCATTTCCATCCGTGCGAAATCAGGTATATAGCCGAGTAAAAGGACGCGTACGCGCGATAAAGACGGGAAACCTGGCTGTGCGCGCAGTCTTGGACGAGAATTACGAGCTATGTGCCACCACGTGCACCAAACGCAGTTTACATGCACGTGTGTGTGTATATGTGCAGCTGCCGAATCAGGGAGAGATTATGCGACGCTTTTCGAACTGGAACTTGGACTTACCGCGTTTTATGAGCAGTCGTTATTCAGTCAACTACGCGCTTTACTGCTACGACGCTGATGCATTATTGCAAGCGCGCTCATATGCGTAGAAGGTTCACGGTTGATGAGGTTCTGCGCGGGTGGCTGCTTAACGATCTGCTTCTTTGGTAGAGTAGAGGCTGTGTATATATTTGGTTATAACAGAACAGTCATGAGAATTTGTACTCTATTTATTGGAAAGGTGAACTAATTTTCATGTCTGCATCATGCGCTTGATTAAAATTTCAGGATGATATTTTTTAAATAAAAAAAAATGAACTTCTGTTTGACGATTTTGATTACAGGGCTCTAAAAACAGACGTCGAAGAGTTTTTCAAAGACCTAAATAAGCCGATGGTTGAAAATTTTAGAATATCACATGCCAATATAAACATCAAGTAGTCAGAAAAAGCTTGATTTAAGCGTTGATTTGTTTTAAAATAATAACTTCTCAAGAAGTTATAAACAATAAAAAACAAGATAAGAACACAGTTATGCACAGAACATAGTTATTATAGTTCAAGCCTAGGTTTTTTAAAAGTTTTAGTTAAATTAAATACAACAACAAAATCCAATTTAGGGCATTAACTTCGGTGTCTTGAAAAACTATATCCTGCCAATCTATCCAAATCCATGAGCAAGAAAAGAAAAAAATTCTTCTTGTAAACTTATTTAGAGTGAAAACAAAAAAAATAAAAATCACCGAAAAATTGTTATCCTTTCCTAATATTTAAGCAATAAAAAACCAAATCAAATATATTATTAATATTGCAAATAGAATAAATATGATTTCGCAAGCACGGCATTGCATAATCCGATATTCGCATAATTAAATAAGTACCCTCAATTAGCATTTCGCTTTCCGATTTTTACCACTCATTTAATCATTGAAAATATAATCTCATTTGTCAATCTCGTATTAATATAATATTCCTGCTACTGCATTTACCCTCGCTGCGCAATCGTACGCCACGAATAAACTCGCCCCACCATACGCGCGGTTTATTGCGAATTTCGTCACGTTCTCCACATCCATCCGATAATCCGCACGTGTGTGTATATGTACGCGTACATAGCCAAGCTACATACAAAATTTAAAGGGTGTTCGCAAAAATTCCAAATGCTGTACCCCGTCACGCTCTCTGCTTCCCGATCATCGTAATTTTTCGTCATGTCCTGCCACTAAAATGCCCGACGCTCATTATCTGTTTCAGAAATACGTGAGCGAGGGTTCCACAGTTCGAGACTGCGTGCCGTCGTGTCAGGAGAAAGGTGAGTACCTACGTGTTTTTATTTATTTTTATTTTTTTTTCATTTTATTGCAATATATTTTCTTCTTTATTTATGGATGCGGCTATATAGTAATACTGCTTCGGTATCGTATTGTTATCATGGGATACTATAACGAGAGAAACAGATACGGTGTAATATTTTGATATTGCGCAACTTATTCTGCGTTTATGTATACAAATATGGTTCGTTTATGACGTGGGTAGTCGTATTATATGGTGAATTTTATTGTTTTGCCAATAAGCAAAATGATTTAGCGGACCATTGGTCGCAGGCGTATATATATAATAAAGAGTATTTTGAAAATAATAATTTATGTGAATTCATAAAATATCCCTTGTACGAGCGCATAAAACTGTTGATTGTTTTAATGCATTAGTAGTATGCGTTATTTTCGCATTTACGGTATCCGATAAATCGAACAAATCTGTTCATTGTATAGTCAAAGAAATTTTACGATTGCACGTTGCACAATGAATAATTTTATATCCTACTTTCAATCTTTCTGTCTTTCGCGTGATTATTATTTGCAACGAAAATTTATTTACCGTTAAAAAATGTCATTTAGCTATTTTTTACGTTAACATTTTAAATACAAAAACCTAAAACTAAAAGCAAACACCACCGATTCCAACAGACATTTTCTATCCGCGCAACGTTTGTCAACCCCGTTCTATTTTCTGCGCCTATTCCAACAAGCTCGTTGCTTTCACTCTTCAGTACGAAAAAAATCTATCGAATTAAACGATCCAACAACAACAACAACAGCGACGAGACAACTCGTGGCCATGGAATTCGGGGAATCCCAAAAGTACGCTTACGCGCTACAGTTCATTCGGTAACGTACGTTCCGAATCGGTTCGAAATCGAAAGCTCTCTCGCCACGCGACGTCAAACCGATCGACTCGCACAGGCGACGCGAACTTTGAGTTCTCGAGGCTTTTGGCGAGGCTAGAGAAAGAGAGAGGGAGAGAGAGAGTGAGTGAGCTATAGTAGCAAGCAGCAGCTTCAAAGAACTTTATCGCTCGCTTTCTCCTTTTAACCGGGCCTACGTCGAAGAGAGCCAGCCGCGCGTTCTCTTTGAGCCCACCGAAAGCGCGTCAGCTCGCGTTCTTATACGCCGGTGTGCGCGCACGCGGAGAGCAAGCTATCTTCGCTCTCGTTTTTACTGGTCGCTTTTCGCGTTGTCTCTTTTTTCTCTCTCTTTCTCTCTCCCGAGTTTCCTCGCTTTTGACTCGTTCTCTCCCGAGGTTTCGCTTGGCTTTTGGGCATATAGATGACGGTAGTAGGGTAGAGACTATGAAAGTCGATCGCTTAGTCACTGACAGTTTTACATTTTGCAAGTGGAGAGAGAGAGAGTGTGTGTGTGTGTGTATGAATCTTTCGGCTTTGATTTTTTATGCATGACGGGGTAAGCCTTTTTTATAAGCGATATATGTGTAAATAAAAGAGACCAATCGGAAAATTTTTTTACGAGTGGTAAGCATAGTTCTTGGGTAATCATTTTATTTTAGGGTTATTGTATTATAAATGAAATTTTTCATTTAAAGTATGTAATAACAAAAATTGTTTAGAGCTTATAAGAATTTGAATAAATCACTTTCGCTGGAATGTAAGAATTTTGAGAAAAATTGAATTTATTTTTGGAATAAAGTGGAATGAAATCAGAAAATAAAAATAATAGTAAGTAAATATGAACGAATAGAAGTAAATATAGGTCAAATTTGGCTTTTACGGCTTTTATTTGAATTCTAAAATTACCAACTTATTCTCGAAACAACAGTTGAAGTTTTGCACATTAAAATTAAATAACAAAAATATTTTCAAACATGTATCATTGAATTAAATAGTCTGTCGAGATAACGAAATTCGAAATATATAATATAACTTCTTCATTATACAATTAGAATTCAGATCCTAATAATTTATATTCGGTTCAACATTACTTAAGACAGTGAAATGTATAATATGTTATCAAGGTTATACAGAATTGCTATTCCGATAAACACTGAAATTTTCTTACAAACAAAATTTGTATGAATTCAAATTACTTAATTTGTTATTCGGTATATGTTGTTTGCTAAGAAGTAAAGTGAAATCCTACTTATAATTCAGCCGTTTACTCTACTGTTGGCGCTCATACAAATACGTTCATACTTTACGTACTTATCAACTTTCGTGTACTTTTTTTCATTTAATTTTGTATTTTCAGTAATTCCGTGAATCATCCACTTTTTCTTCAACTCACTTGAACAGTGAACGACTACAATAACTTTAAAAAAGTAATAAATAAATTTGTAAAATAAAAAATTCGGCGTAGAAGTTTGTAATTAGCGCCGCCATCCCTTTAACACAAAAAAAATACAACAAAACATAATTTGAGCAAATATTTTGAGCTTGAAC
>JAYJLV010056435.1:0-17500 GCA_036873485.1 Torymus texanus
GTGTGTGTGTGTGTGTGTGTGTGTGTGTGTGTGTGTGTGTGTGTGTGTGTGTGTATATATATATATATATATATGTACGTACTGCTCTCAAAACAAAGAAGTTAACGAAGTTTCGCACAACGCGCAGCGCGTCGTCGCCTTTTCCTCTGTACATCCGCACTGCGGAGAGAGAGAGAGAGAGAGAGAGAGAGAGAGAGAGAGAGAGAGAGAGAGAGAGTGAGGGTCGGTTCCGCGTAATGAAATCGCGACTATCGTCCCCTCCACCCCTACTACTACTACCGACGCGCGAGCGCGCGCGTTAATGACACGTCCTCGGGCGCGCATCTGTTCCGTTCTGCGCGCGGCAAGCAACGGCCCGAGGAGGACCGCTCCGGTAAACATCCACGCGTCTAGGCGTCTTTAGGGGCTGGCTGTTCAGAGTGGGGACTGCTGCTGTTGCTGCTTTCGAATAATGGCTAGAGCTTGCTTTTGTATATATATGGTAGTAGATAGACTGGGTTAGGTGTGTTGTGGTTTCTACGAATAGGATTTCTTCTTTTTTTTTGGCTTTTGATACGCGGAATGGTTGGAATATGAATTTTAAGAATTCAGAAGACTGTTGACAAGCTGGGGTTGGAAAATTTACTAAAATTGTAACAACCAACGGTTTCTTCGGTTATGTGTGTCTATTCAAGAAGCTACACATTTTATATATAAGAGCACGCGTTGCATCTATTTTACATGTATATGCAACCTATAACCATAGTCACTTCACTTTATGAAAATTCACCATATATACCGACGAAATCCGCTTAATAGTCGTGTGCGTGCACCTCTAAAAACTTTTGAGACATTAACATTTCCCCTTGCTATCTTAGAAAATCCTCTCAAAGACTTCTTCCCCCTCTGCATCTAGCGTCTTATGGAGTCATCTTAAAGATCACTTTGAGAAATCTTTTTGCTTATTACAACGCACAGAAGACCGCGAGTGTATAAGCTAGTTGTGCGATTCTGTTTTTTCTTCCTTTCGCCTTTCCTTTCTCTCTCTCTCTCTCTCTTTCGTTTTCTCCTTTCGCTGGATAAGCGACACTTCTTTCGCGAAGAAAAGCCCGCCGAAGGCGGGTTAAAATCTCTTTACGATGCCAGTCACGGCGCAACTTCGACATAATCATCTTGGTCGTGCTAGCTCTTGCGGGGGGGGAAGGTCGAGAAAGAAAGTGAGAGAGGTAGAGAGAGAAAGCAAAGGGAGTAGAGGGAAGGCAAAGAGAGAAAAATGAAAAAGGTTGTGTGCGCTCGACCATTCATTTTAAACAAGAAGGCGCGTTGGATGCTCTCAATTTGCATTTTAAATGCAAGCTGGTAGTTTCGCGTTGTTAATTCTTATCAAAATTTTTCGTAAAATTTGTTTCTTTAAAATTATACACCTTGAATTTCTGAGAATTCGAAGTTTTCGATTCATTATTAGTTTTGAGTAAAATATACTTTTCACGTGCCGGAAAGTAAGTAAGTAGAATTATATATTAAATAATTTCTTAATATTTTACTTTTCATCCTATTAAATTTCCCGGAATTCGCTGAAATATTATTCGGAATAAGTATGAAAGTTTAAAACTGGAAAATACATTTATTTTCTTTACCCTAATATCATCTTGTTAAAGTATGTAAATTTCAAAATCGTTCTTTCCTCAAATATTTTTTTATGATTGTTCGCCAGAATTAAGAAAACTTTCAAATATATTTTTCGAACAACGAACATTTTCTCTTTTTCCTACATCCCGTCTCTTTCTTTTAAAAGTTTTTGTAACACCACCAGTAGCATCCACGAACAACTGATTGGTCTCAGGACTGCTACATCGTAAAAACTTTTCCTAACAGCCAATTATTCAGACTCTGAGTACTGCGCATGCATACGCGCGCGTCTCGTTTAATGCAAAAATAAGTCCGCGCTTAAGGGGATATTTCCTAGAGCGTTAATAAATGATACTACAAACAAACAAACAAACAAAAATACATCTTTGCACAAACTTCCGAATTTTTTTTTCCTTTTCGCCTTAAAACCTAAAATCACTATGAAACCCTTCGTAGTAGTAGAGTGCGGAGGGAAAGAGAAACGAAGTGCGCAAGTGTACACATATATATATATATATATATATATATATATATAATACGCTTGTGTTAGCGGGCCAGAGCTTGTATTTTGGTGAATTCGAGCTCGGGTTCTTACTGTACTTTCGTATTCTTCCCTCTTAACTGGTGATTCGACATGTTTCTCGATTTCTTACTTTTTATCTAGTCTTTTAGTTTTTTTTCTCCACTTTGCACTTTTATACGTGGTCTTTTTCGATAGATGGTAAAACAGAAGAAGAGTGAAAAGTCTTTAAGGCTTTAAGACCATATCATGTATATAAAATGATTATTTGTTGCTGCTGGACATTGTAAGGAAGTTGTTGATTATGAAGGTACGTTTTTACAGCGTTATGATACTCTACATAATTTACAGAGATGCTAATAAATAGTGAACAAAAATAACGATTCATTAAAGTTTAAAGTCGTACACTTTCGAAACAGAAAAAGCAAGAAATTATATACAGCCTTTTGAGAGCGTTTGTAAAAGTTGGATTTACGATTTTGCGGCGACCAGTTGGGTAAAGTATAATCTGCATTATTTCATATAACACCTGTAATATTACGCTACTGAAAAAAAGATCTGCGTTGTATAGCTGTCTGTGGCGGGACCATAGTGTCGCATAGGGAAACGCAAGGTTGTATAGAGCGCCTGTTTTCACGCTGCAACAGCCACATCCAACCAAGCTGAAGAACGCGAAGTGGTTTTGAAGGAGACATTTTGGTCGACCATCTAGCTAGAGCACAGAAATTCTTGGTGGCCTTCATATAGGACCACGTTAACCATCTCATAGTCAAGGGGTTGTCGACGAGGGTGACATTGGCCAGGACTTCGTGCGGGGATATTATGTTGCGCATCACATACCGACGATACGTATATAAAGACGACTTATATGATAACCTTTATATATTTACTTGTCAAGATGCGATTGTTTTTTTTTTCATTGTTCCTTAATGATAAATGTCGTCGAATATTGATTACACTCATCACGCGTCTACGAAGCAATCAATAACTTGCTGTCAATAACGCGAATTAGTAGTAGATTGTTTCAGTCGAACGACCGATTAATGGATCCAATATAATTTAATTACACACATTTAATTCGCTCCCCTTGACTTCTAAGTCTTCCCTCACTTGTATATTAGTAAATTCTTTTACGATACATTTACAAAATTAATTTTTTTATTCGAAAGAGTGAATATGTACTATACTAAAATGATATATTTACAAAAAAATATGGAAAATTATAAAAAAAAATAAAGATTATCAAAGTAAATCACGTACATTTACAGGAAAAATGGGTAATCATTAATTTACTGCAATGAAAGCAAACAGACAAATCCAATAAAGGTACTCATAAAATTGAAATATTTTAATAAACAAACATCATTTATTGTGTGTGCACAAATGTATGGTACTAAAATATGTAAACAAAACAATTTTTATTGACTTCTTCATAAAGCAAAAAATCTGACTACAGTTAAAATTTTTTCTTTCAATGAAAAAAAAGGCATTTTATTATTTTTGTCAAAATATAATACAAGTGGTGAAAGAGGATGTTAAATACAATAAAACCGTTGATATTTTCCTGGAAAGCTCAAAAAAACTTGTAAAATATGAGTAGTTTGAAAATAAAATTGAAAAATCAAATGGGAAAATGAAATTTCCATGTGAATAAGTATTGGAAAAAATTGTGAACATCCCTAACCAGATGCAATTTGAGAACGATAAAAACAAAATAAAAAAATTAGAATCATTTTAAGAGAAGAATAGTTACATTCAAATTTCAAAACGGCTGGCGTTATTACAATTCGTGCTGTACTATTTGAAATAGACTCTCTCTCTCTCATATGCTATTATATAACTAATTACTATTACTTACGCATTTACTATAGCCATTCCCAAATACGTTTTTACTCGCGTCATCACATCGTAGCACCCACACACACACACACTAAATCCTTGATTTGCCACCGTTCAATATCAACAACAACAACAACAACAACAGCGTTTCTTTTTTGCACGAGACAAACGCCCGCGGAATGAGCCGAAGCTGCACTCTCTCTACATCGAAGTTCACCACGTTGTGCACCAACATCAAAACTCAGCGTTAATTTCGCAACGTCACTAATTCCCACCACAACACTCTCGCGAGCGAACGCGGCAGTCAAAGGGTTAAACAAGCGTTCGTGATTAGCGAGGGCCGCGCGCTCTCCGCGTATACACAATACCCTCTTCGAAAACGTTCTCCCCCTCTCTCTCTCTCTTTCTCTCTCACTCTCACTCACTCACTGACCGTGCGCTAGCGGGAAATGAAGTCCTCGACATGCTGGTCTCTCCCTCGTGAGTTCTGGGCATGCACTAAACCCTCGGATTTCACCGGTGACTTTGATGGCCGGACGAAATGACAGAGGCGCGTGTTGTAGCAGCAGCAGTATAGTATATATAGTAGTGCTACGCGCGCTTGCACGTGTGTGTTCAACATATGCTACGAGCCTGAGAGAGCGCGAGAGAGAGGGAGAAAATCATCTGGACGCGACCGCGAAAGGACGTGCCTGCAGGCTCTCGAAGCGTTTATTCGGCACACAGCAGCAGCCGCAGCGGCAGCCTTCGGTTCTCCATTATCTCTGCCTATTATGCGCGTCGAGGATGTGGGGGGCTGCTGCAGATCTGCTGCTCGCCCCCACGTCTAGTGGCTTACACGGGGAAGAGAGAGAGGGAGAGAAAGAGAGAGAAAGCTGCTCGCTGATGCGTTGAATTGCACGGGTGGGCACACGCCTCCGTTATACTGCAGCAGAGTAGTGAGAGAGAGAGAGAGAGTTTCGGACGTATGTGGATACTGGATACTCGTGCAGCACACACATATACATATATACGCTCTGCGGGTGAGACGACTGGCCGGAATGATTATTACCCTGGGTTTTCGAAGTCAAGAGGACGAGAGTTGGGTTACTCCCTGGTATGATTTTGCAAGAGACGGCTGTGTTTCTGCTGCTTTTGCTGTCGAGGGATGCTTTTCGTTTCTATGGAATCGTTGATTGTTTCATTTGTCGTGTATATTATATATATATATATATATATATATATATAGGATTGAGAAATCTGAGATTTTTGTGGTACTTGCGCTTTAGATATATTATTACATAGGGTATAATGAAAATAAAATGTTGTCAACTTAAAACAACTTATACTAACTATACTAATACTTAAAATCATACTATACTAATAGTTAAAATCATATTACATTAATACTTTACTACTGTCTTATCTTATATAAACATTTTACTGGCGTTAAACAGACTATGTAAACTTTATATTTCTGCTAATAATTTCATCAAACCGAATCGCAATTCTTTACTGTATTAGGCAATTGTGCCTGTATTAAAATCATAATAAATAAATAAATAAATAAATAAATAAACTTGGTTTGACACATTTCATATTAATTTCGTAATTATTAATTTAATTAGTGTACCTATGTTCATTTAGTTACGATTAATTATATATACACACTCTTGAGATTAATAATTAAATTGTATCTTAACGAACTTCTGATGGTCATTTACTCGGCCTCATTAGCTCTTTCAGCGCACATAATTAGAAAAAGTCTCATTCGTCTTGGCATTTTATTTTCATTAGCCTCAATTACATTTAAAATGGTATCATTTCGTAGCAGCAGCAGCAGTAACAACAACAACCCACGAAACATAATGAAGAAACATCGCCCCTCTTCTTTTCTTCATTATATTCCAACGATTCCACAGTATATATATACACACACACACACACACACACCTTCGAGCCATCCAAAACTCTCATCGCGGAATCCAAAGTAGCAGTTGTATATAAAATATATAGGAACGGCGCTACATATGGACTTGTAACGTCTTCTCGGAACGGTGTTGTAAATCGTTCCACGATATAACGTCACAAATGGAAATGGGCGACGTAGGTCGCGTCATCGTCGTTCTAAACACGCTAGAAGAAAACAGTCTGTGATGCAAACAGCGAGAAAGAGAAAGAGATAGAGAAGATAGGGGCGAGGTAAAACACAGAGAGCAGTAACCAAGTATGCGATTGATGATGTACGTGTGTGTGTATAAACCTCGTGAGGTTTTATTGGCTAGTTAGAGTCATGAGAAGATTTGATTTTAGAGATAGTATAAAGAGCTATTGATGTTAGTGATTTAAAATATTAAGTATTCTATTTTAATGGCATCGTTAGCGTACTGTAAACATTTATTTGACAAACAGAAAAACATATTTATAAACAGATTTAATATTATTGTTAGATCGATATTGAAATAAAGCACGTAGTTTTTATACTGGATAAAAATATATTTTGTAAGCAGTAAAATAAACTCATACAAAGAGATAATAACAGATTAATATTTGTATAGGATATATCTCTTATTCGCTTTGGTTATTTTTCCACTGTTATTTTAGTATTTTCTGTAGAATAAAAAAACATGCAATAAAACATTATTATAAGCTTCCCATAAGAACATTGTTGGCTAAAAAATATTTATTGGTGAAATTTTTTGTTTTTTTTTTTTGTTTTTTTTTTTGTTTGCAAAACACATTTTACGACGAGATATGGCTCCCAGTTGAAAATGCAAATTCCGACCTATATACACATTTCACTTGGAATTTTAAAGTCGTGGCTCTCTCGCTATGTATTTCGCGCAGCCAACGAAATAAAAATAAAGACACGCATAAAGTTGAAAGTTCACGACTATATAATATATGAGTTGCGAATAAAAAAAATTTATATCATCAGCGACTGTGTATATAGCATTCATCAATTTATTCTTCAACCACAGACAAAGGCTCATAAATCTTCTTCATTACGGGCATTTTCCTTTGATTTGATAATAATTTTGCATAATCCATATCAATAACGACAGCACGTCCAGCGCAATAATAATAATAATCTACAGTACGAAAGTCACGTTTCGTTCATCATTGCCGAAATCGTCTCCACGTCCCTTCACATTTCACGGGCGCACATGTCCATGACCCCCTGATGTCGCAGAAAGCCATCGCCCTCGTCGAACACACGTGCGCGCGCAGCAGCGTCATCATCCACGTGCATCATATATATATATATATATGTGTGTACAGCCAAAAGGCACAGACATGCGTGCGCATCAGCGTAGCCAATAAATAAAGCATTCATCTCACCCTCGCTACTGCACGCAAAAGTGAAATATCGCGCGCAAAGTTAATTCGGCCTCCTTCCGATAAGCTTCTCCCTTTCTATCCGTACTCGATAAAGTGCATTTCTCTCTCTCTGTCCTTGTGCCGGCGACGCTCGCGGGTGACGAAATCAATTGTTCGGCCCTTTATCCTCCCGCTTCTTCGCGTCATTGCTCTCGCTCAGTAGCAGCGCACGCCGGGCAAACAAGAACATCCTGCCATTACTGTCATCCGAAACACAGAGGCGGAGACAGAGACGAAGAGAGGCGATTTTCAGGCGCTGAAGCTCTCTCTCTCTCTCTCTCTAGCTCGCTCCCCTCCAGGGGGTCAAATTGGATCATTAATTCCTCGTCGGATAATAAATCGTTGCCGCTCCAGTGGCCGGATCGATGTGACTCTCCTCTCTCTCTCTCTCTCTCTCTCTTTCATACATTCTCTCTTTCTCTTTTCCTCTTTCGTCGCGTGTATATGCAGTAGCACTTTTCGCTTTCCTTTTCCCTGGCGCAGCCGCTTCCCGAAGCGTTAACGAGGTCTCGTTAAAATCGATTTCGGTGACGCGCGCCTCTCGATGTATAATTATGCTGTGTGGCGGTCGGGAAATGCAGCTGTGTCTTTTCCGTCTCCAGAAATTGGAAATTTACAGTATATAGATCAGTGTCAGAGCGCGGCATTGCACGATGTGACATGTTGTTTACTGTTCCGGACGATTCAATTTGGAGCTCTTGCTTTGAGTGCGCGGATGGGGAGAACGCTAATAATAAACTTTCTCGGCGCGACAGTTACTCATGTTTAATTAATCAGGATTGATTATCATCGTTTATTGTGCGTATACGTAAAATACAAATACATGTTGTACATATGTCATTTATAGTTTATTGTACGAAATAATTAGTTTTAAGACAATTATTATATTAGTGATTGATATATAGAACCTACTTCTTATGTGTTTAATAGTGTAATAGAATAATTTTAAGTACTAAAGTTTATCCTAAAATGATGTAACCTTGTTCGGATTATCGATGGTTGATTTCCATTACATTTTACTAATTATTATTATTATTATTATAATTATGATGTATTGCGACTATTACACTATTTGAACACTCTTCCCACCTTTCATGCTGTTTTTCAGTATAAAATAATGTCGATGGAACTATCTACATACTTGAATTGATATATTTGTTTATATAATAAAGTGGATATTCAAAATACCGTCAGGACTAAAAATAAACATTTCTCGGATCCTTCTTTTTCAAGCTGTCTATTTCACTTAAGTGTTATAACGTATATTTACCATTCGACAACCATCCATCAAAACTTTCCTCTTCCGTTGACAGACTTCAAAACTTTGGCTTATTTTTCATCTCAATTTTAAATAAGTGTATTTGTACAGAAAAGCAACTTTTACGAGCGTCAAGTGTTTTTCGATAATACGCAATAAACGTCGAATCGATTAGCAAAATAACGATAAGTTTACCTTCGTCAACTACACATCAAATTTGCAACTTGCCCCCTCCCACGAAACTCGAAATTTCATATACATTTCGAAATTAAAGTGACTTTAATCTTTTCCGCGTAACGGTCGCTCTTATATATATATATATATATACACGCGCGTGCCATTACGCTTAATTGACTTGACCCCCTTAACTGCAATCAATTAATGACTTTGTAATTAATCAGCATCGATTCGCGCAGGCTAAGCCGCCTAGAGACTTATTGGAGGATATTTTTTTCTCTCTCTCTCTCCTTCACCTAGGAGAGCAAGTGCGAACCGTCGGACTTTACTCGTTCGCGCGCTGCGTTCGGCTGGAAATAATGAGCCCGAGGTTCGGTGCTTTTTCATACACCTTTACTATATAGCAGCAGCAGCCCCCGTTATAAAACGTCCGTCTAGTAGCGCTGCTAATTTAACGCTCCGAAAGAGTTAAACTTTTTGCCACGGAAAATCTTTAACACCGCGTTGAATGACTACACATAGTTAGCGTAAATCGAACATTATACACTGCACTATATATACGTATATAAATTTTTTTTTATTCGTGTACCTGCATCTAGAGACTATATTATTCTGTTCACTCGCACCTGGAGCGACTATTATGCACGAGCAAGTGACTTTGTAGCTATCCCTCTCTTATTTTCCCTCATTTTTACGCTACTATAGCTCTGTCGTCGAGAAAGTTTGAAAGAGAGAGAGAGAGAGAGAGAGAGAGAGAGAGATATGACTTCCGCAGGCGCGCGCGTAGATCCATCCAAGTGGAAGGAGCTCGCACGAGCGTCGGGCTCTTTTGGTTCAAAATCCACGTCTTTGGTACGTACTCACACACACATACACATACACATATGTATATACGACTCAGCGTCGTAGACACGCCTTTGACAATATTCGCAGCTTTAGTCTCGTGTGATTCGCACTCGTTTGCAGAAGAAGCAAGAATTTGTGAAGAGAGAACAGTAGAGCTTGGGAAATGCACTTGGGAGGAAGAGGAGAGAGGGAGTGTAGAAAAAGCTTTGAAGAATCAGCGCGTTTTTCTCACGATGTTTCTTTTGTTCTTAAATAGCGATGGTTTAAAAAGTATGTTGATGCTTTGATCGTATATATATGGTTTCTCAGAGAGGAGGACAGAGGGTATAAGTTTTGACAATAGAGCTTTTAGGAGCTCGACGTTTTTAGAGTTTCAAAGTTTTTTTAGAGTTATAAAGGGAAGGATGTATTTTATATCTTGACAGAAATACGTACGGTTATAAAATAGCTTTCCAACGAGAATTTCTTCGAAAGAGTTTGAAGATACTGATCCTGAAGTTGTTATTGATTAGATAATAACGTATTTTTATCTATACTTGACCTCAAAACAGTGACTTTACTATTATAGGATTACGACATTAATTTTATTTATTCCAGTCATTAAATTTTTATTATAGAAAATAAGTACGTCATATATACCTTATCTCAACTATATCCATATGTAATAAAAACTTTTCATAATAAAACACCGTAGAATAATTGACGCACATATAATACATGAATAGAAAGCTCTGTAAAAGTTAAGGCGTTTTTATATATGGATGGGAGATCGATCATAAAATCCTTATGTTCCTATTTTTTATAAACAGACTGCGAGTAATGAGCTCGTTATGCTTTCACACTAATACGTCTTTTCATGACATTTCAAGTTCAACGTGGTAACATTTCTATTACTTCCTTTGAAATTCATCACGATTGTAGTGACTATTTTTCTATATTTATTTGGTACAATGTTCTAGTAGGAAGGAGAAGGTTCCATCTTACCGAAACGCGTGAAAAGGTTCTATTTCAGTTGATCGTGTGGAAAGGAGCCATCTCAATACTACAAGATATATCGAGATGGTACATTGGCTACGCCCTAGTCTGGGACATGACCTTTTCATGTGCCTCGTAGAGTTGGAACCTGGAAACGGAGTGAATACATATCCCCGCTACGCCCATAAAGGAAAATGACGCAAATGTTTGACATATGTGATGTTTCATTGAGACATCTAAAACCCATTTGTTTTACTCCAATTTATAAATTGCTAGCGGATTCTGATTCTCATTGGAGTATTGCTTTTATTTAAATTTAAAAAAAAATCAACAATACAAAGTTAGAATTACTTGAGAGTTAATACTCTCAATTAGACTAATTAGAGGACGAATAGATATCTAACAATGATTTTTCCCTTCGATTCATTTGCTTCCTCCTGGAAGTTCTGTGAGAGTAAACAAAATTTCAAGAAAGTGTGTTATGAATATTAATTATTTGTGTGTTATTTTTTTTACCACATTTGGAATTAAAATACACTATTGTTAGAAAATGTCCGGATGTACCTGCATAAATTTGAATGGGACAGGGATAATTTTTTTTGCTTATGGAATGGGATCAATATTGCTTTTTTCTGAAAGTCGATTTTTTGGTTATATATTTTCTATCCATCTTGATACATTCTATTTATTACTATTTTATAATTCAAAGCTAGTATTATTCATATTGAATAATAATTCTCTTCATGTCTGGTAAAATTCTCTGCAATGTATAAAAAACTCATGTCGCTAGTTAGAGTTACTCCTTAGTCCTTTATATAAAAATAATATTCGAGAACTATCGTTTTATCGATCAAGAAGATTATGTAAGTAATAGAATATCGAATTTTCGATAAAAATACGTACGTAGCTGCACGGAGCGCACCAATTAACGCTAGTTATTTATATGAAAATGTAATTTTTTGGAAATAGGTTATATCTCGAATGTAAAGGAAAATGTTGACATCAAAATTTATTCGAAAAATGTCACGTTTTAATTATAACGCTGATATGAATGTTTATAAGTGTACTTCTGCCAACTGCAATTCGTTGAACAAAATTCATTTGCTCAATGACCTACTGTCGTTTCATCACATATTTAGATCAATTTACACGAACGAGTAATAACCGTATTTGTCTTCAATTTGTGATATGCGGTGTTCCATAAAACGATGCAACCTTTTGTCAGAATTCGTTAAATACGGGAATTACTTGTTTTATAAAAAGCTGGAGAATATTTTTATTTACCATACTGTTGCATAAAAACCTCGACGTTAAAATCGTATTACAAATGAACGTCAATTTTTTCTAGCAAGTATATGCTTGTTCAATATCACATTTCCTATTTCGTTTACTGTAACGAAATAAAATAAAACCTCGACAAGTTATAAGGACGCGCTCATTAAAATTAAAACGATTCAGTTGCATATATATGGAACATTTCAATTCGTCGCGAGCTTTTCTAAAATTCAATTGAGAACAGACATATATATATATATATATATATATAAGTGCCAGTCGTGTACCGTTACAGTTGCAGTAGTTGAAAATTATATTTCGTGTAACGATAAAGTAGAACACGGATTGTTATATTTGCCTAAAGTGAAGCAGGATTCGAAACGATCTCGTTTTACAAAAAGCACTTATTTCTCTTCTTTTCGTTTTCGCGAAGAGAAAATTCTCCTTTTTCACATTTATTTGAGAAGAAACATACTTGTAGGAAAAATCCATCACCTCAAAATGTACAAATGGTATATTTTTATTTTAAAACTCCTTGCAAAGTGTGAAAAATTCCCACCCATATACAATAAACCAAGAATAAAAGTAACTCACCTAGTGCGAATTTTCGCTCGAACCACTCGCTCAGCTCTCATCCAACTTCTGTCCCTTTGCGCAGCCTGCTCACGTCCACGTCTATCTGCAACAAGAAAAGAATGCATACGTTACACACACACACACACATATTTCTCCTGAGAAGCCGCATGTCGGATACAGCCAGAAATCGTACCCAATAAATAATCCCCTCCCGCGGGGTAAATTATAGATTTCATTCGCGGAAACGCTTCGATAGCGTCCCGATCGATCAAAGCCCCCGCCTCCCTCTATGAAAATTCATCCACGGGGAGGCAGAGTAGAGCGAGCAGAAAAAGACGCAAACTTTCCTTCCTCATGAATCATCGTCGGCCATAAATCGTAAGCGTCTCCATTGATAAAGCGCCACTGGCGTTGGATGACCGCTGGCCGAGCGCATTATTAGGCTTCTGGCCAGCTCGGCAATTTTGGACTTTCTAGCACGCGCTACTGGCAAAGTGCAAAGCTCGCTCTCGCGCACGAGTGAACGGGGTTGGCTCCTTCGGGGGCGCTTTGCGTGCATCTTCGCGGCAAACTTCTTGAACAGCGCGCGCTCTTGCAAGCAGGTTAGCCAACGACGTGGTTTACAGTCTTACCCCGTGACTGCTAATTCCACGCGCCCTCGTATCTTATAGCAGCTTACACGTGTTTCGAGTTTCGCTGGCCCGCGTGGGAATTCCCTTCTCGCTACTACGGAGAGTCTCGAGAGGGGCTAAAGGGAGAGGAGAGAAAGAATCAATTCTGTTTTGTTTTGCGTTTTTCGCTGGGCAGGACTGTGCGAGGGCTATGGGAGATGGAAATATTGCTCTCTCGGCTCGCGCTGCCACGACCGGCTGATTTACGCGCGCGATGATGGCGGTGTTGTTCAACGGGGCGCGTGTACATAGGGATGCGCGGGAATTGTATGTTTCCGTGCGTGTTTTTGCATAAGTGGGTTGTTAGAGAAACAAAGCGAGGTTAGTGTGCAAAGTTTTTGCCCCTTTTTTTTTATTCATTTTCACCTTTATAGTGCAATTTTTTTACGGCAGGTTATATTTTATGTAGATTGTTTCTTGCATCAAGTTTATTCTAAAAAGAATAATAATGCCCGGCACGCGGCGGTGCTTCAAAGTCTTTATTGTAGCTTTTACGCGAATATTCCAAAACTTTGTTTCGATGTTTTTCTTTTTGCAGCTCTTTAGGTACTCTCGAAATGAGTTATTGTTCTCAAGGTAAAAGTTGTGTTTATTCAAAATTACCATTATTATCCCCTTGGACCATCCTTAAATTCAAGAACAAGCAAACAGTGTGTTAGAATTTACATTTATTCCTGGATAGGGTTGATTAATCACGGATGAAAATCTATGACAATCCATGTTTAACCTTCAATTTGAGATAAATCTCCACAGTTTTTGAATAATAGATGTGATAGAATTGCGACTCGATGAACCAATAAATAAAGACTAAATAATACAAAGCTTTTTCAATTAAAAAAGCTCTTGTACGCTCGTCGCGTATAACGTGATAGAGCGAACGCTCACCGTTCTAAAAGAGATTTTATGTTTGATGAACTTTTACAAACATAGGCTTTTAAAAGAATATCGGAATTCATCGAAAACTCCCTGCGCGTTGGGAAAGTTCGCTGCCGGCCATTAAGCGGTACTTCTTCTCACTCGCAGGCGCGGCAGTAAAACGAAGCAAAGTGAAAAACCTTATTACAGCATGCTGCTGCGGCTGCTCCTGCAACAACGTGTATTAATGCAATTGCTTTTTTCTCAAAAACAGCAGCATATAAATTAATATCGTTTTAGTGAAGAGAAGCGAGAAAGAGTGGAACCATATTATCAAATTGATATCATGCATGTTTTTTTTTCACTTTTTCTCCCTTAAAAATGAATTATCCGCACACACACACGAGTATCGATTTCTCGTGTCGCTCGCTGATGCTAATTAAACACGACGGAAATTGGTAAATAATCAAGCGAGCTTTTTTTTTCGTATGCATCGTTCGACCCGCCGGATGTTCTATTTATACTGTCACGCGCAAGCGTATACTCGCTCTTCCCCCCCCTCTCTCTCTCTCTCTCTCTCTCTCTCTCTCTCTCTCTCTCTCTCTCTCTCTGCGCAGCAATAAACAGATAAATCAATGAATATAATACGCCCCATAAATCAACTCCGCGTGTGCGAATACAATGCACACGCGAGTGCACGCACGGCATCCCCCCCCCATCAAAAATATCCTAACTCGCACATACCGAGGATAAAAGCCAGTGCGCGGTTTTTATCGGACAGTTCGGTGAGCCATAAATTCTTTCAGTATACGCAATTTGCCCCTCTCTCCTACTCCTTTCGGTCGCGCGTGCGCGTATGATCTTGCGCATAATAACGAGTGCCCAGATTCTTTTGACAATAATTTTCCACTCCTTTTGGCGTCTTTGCGATCTCCGTACATATATATTATACGTATGTAGGTATCATACACGTACGTGTTCTCTCTCGTGGGTCATAAAGAGGATACGAGGGTGGATGTATATATATGCGTTGGTTCACATATATCATGTGGCCAGTGCACGCGTGTGCGCATTGTGCCGACGGAATTGTACAAAGAATATAAATTATCCAACGTGCGAATGCACATAGAGGCTGCGGTGAGAGGGGGAGGGGGGAGTAAGATATCCGTGGTTTCACATATATACACATGTGTGTGTGTGTGTGTGTGTATAGTTACAATAGTCAGCGTCCGAGTTTCCGAAAGTTCTCCGGGTTCTTCTTTTTTTCTTCTTCCTTCCGCACAGTAGCCTCTACTGAGACATGTTTTCTCACGCGGAGGGTCGAACAAATATATATATAAGGTGATGTATTTGCTTACTCTAACGCAATATATACAGTGCGCGCTGAATTTTGAGCGGAGACCCGTAAAACCCCTTTTATTTTTTCGAGGGTCGTATAATGCACTACGATTGTCATAATATTTTACCCGATAGAACGTGAACGCGGACCCTCGAATTGCTGAATTTGACGGGATTATGAACCTACTTCATTAGCGTATATAGGATGCTAGATGTTATATAGAGGAGAGGAGGGCGATGAACGAGTGAACTGCCTGTATTATTGTCGCTGCACGGTGGAAAAATACATTTTGGGTCATGAAAATAGGAGATGTATTTGCTTTGAGATTTACTTTGTTTCCATAGCGGGTGTATGGGAATTCTCGAGAGAAAAAAAACATGTGTACGGGAATAGATTGCGTATATAGTGCACTTCACGTACTCGTTTATCCCGATTTACAAATATATTTTTATGTTTAAAATTCAATGCATTTCATAAAATAATTTCAATGTAAAACAATCATTTATTATCGATATAAAAAACCACTGCCAATTCATTGGCACGCAGCTTCCTCAAACGGAATTTGTTGTGCTGATATATAAATTCTTTGATGATTTGTCCAGATTGTATACAACTTTAATCCAGCCATTGTATACAAATTGTATTTGGGAATGATTCTTTATACAATTCATTCCTGTATACAATCTGTAAATGATGCTTGACAAAAATTGTATATAAAATTTTGAATATCAGTTTCACGTGATATAAAATCGGTGAAGATAGATAATAGGTGAGGATTAATAGGTGCCAATAAAGCAGTGGATCTCTTATTGTTTAGAAATTCGAAATCACTGCGCCCGCGCTGACGAAATCATTAATTGCACGAATTGTTAATGAATGTGAAATCACGTTGTCATTCGTTAATGAATTCTCTTACAACATGGAAATGTACTTATACCAAAACATTTTTATTTTAAGCGTTTAATTTTAAGCATTTTCACACTCTGTCAGATATTGCATATTATCTTCCATATTGTTTAGTGTTTAACTTTTTACACAATGCTTCGTGAAATGAAACTTTGGTTAATGTAATTGTATTATATTACCGCGCGTCGCGAAAAAAAAACAAACAACCGACTATCATAGTAACGAGTCTCAGACAACTTTTGTTTCGTTATTTGTTTAACTGAAGAATAATTCGATTCCGAATGTTACTCTTCGTCGTTGAAGAACGCATTAACCACCTGCATGTAAATGTTCGTGATGAAGCTAATCTTGCAGGATTTGAAATCAATGACGATGAAAATAACATTGAAGAAAACAACTTTCTATTCGAGGTTATTGTTTTCTCCAAGTTATATTTATAAATTGTTTTTATTATAATTTTTCGATTGTAATTTTGAAAATAATTTTAATCATATAATATTTTAATAACGATTAAATGAAGAAGCGATAAGCAATGTTGATCCTCTAAATAGTGATAGTGACCGAGATGATAATCTAAGTGACGACTCTTCTATAGTTTCATTGTATACGGGAATGAATTGTATAGAATCGTTCCCGAATACAATTTGTATACAAAGGCTGGATAATAGTTGTATACAATCTGGACAAATCATTTTTACGTGGGTTAATAAATGAATAACTTACATTAATAATGCACAAAATACTTACACATATATTAAAATTTAAAGAATGTATTCTTTTTATTTCTTTTAGAAATACATCGAAAATTCAAGCTTATTTTTTTTAATTTTATTCTTCTTTAGAAAAAATTGAGTATTATACTCTTGAAATATTAATCATCATTATAACGTTTGATTATCCAACATTTCTCTTCGGCAAATTTTTTCTAAATCTTTTCTCAAAAACAAATGAGTTTAATAAGTGGTTTAAATTTCAAGTCGATTGATAAAATATTTTTTAAGAAACAGGTATTCAAAAATATTTAAAAACAATAATAATTAACCTCCAATATCTTCATTCGTAACAGTAAGATTTTTCTATCCACCGGACTCAGTCTATAAATATAAAAAAGCTACGTATGTGCCGAATTTCAAGTCGATCGGATAATTTTTACTCCTGTTATTGTGTGACAACAAAAACGCTATTTTTTCGAAAAAAACAAATAAAGGTAATATTTTGAAAATTTAACCCAATTTTGTATTAAATGAGTTGAATAAGTGGTTTTTTGAATTTCAAGTCGCTTGACCATGTAAGTA
>JAYJLV010056466.1:0-18519 GCA_036873485.1 Torymus texanus
CGCGCGATTTAACTTCGCGAATCACATTTTAAATTTTTGTATACGTATACATTCTATATGTATATGTAAAATATATAATATTTAGTTATTTAACGCATTTTTTCTGTTTATTTTCGTAGCCGAAACTCCTTCTTTTATTTTGTAATATTTTTTCTTTAATAAATTATTTAGAAAATTATCATTATAAATTTAGAAGTGAATGTTTCGGAATATTCTCTATTGTTTATTTAGGTGTAATATCAGTTGTGAAATGGTTTTCAATGTACCCTACATTTGACTGGCAAGAACGGACGAAATCGGTGACATGTTCTTAAAAGTTTATTGACATTATTGCTTGTATCGTCGGAAATTTTTTAATGATCCGATTCAAACTTTGTATATAAGTTTAGAATAACATATAGAATCGAAAAATCAAATAAAAGAAACATCGATGTTTTTGAAATTTTTACGTGTAAGACCTCCTTAAACCACTAACGCTTGAAATGAAAAAATTTTTTCATAAACTTCAACTGTTTGAAAATAGCACTAGGGATTGATAAGTTTGAATGAAATTTAATTCCCTTATGTTTTTAAGAGTGCTCTTTTGAATGTCGGGCTTCAGATTTACGGTAGCACTTTTTATAAATTCAAATCAGCGTCCTTTTTTTTAAATTTATAAAAATTTTAATGAATATGAATTTGTCTTTAAAAAATAATGAATAAATATTGAGATATTGGTATTTGGAAACTTTATAAATGTCCATAAAATATTTTTGTGTCATTCTTAGTTATTAAACGTAATTTATATCAATTAAGCATATGTTTAGGAAAGCGAATAGCATATGAAAATTTTATAACAATAAATAGAAGTTAGTTATTTTTACTAGTTGTAACACGGTAAATGTATATCCCCAATACCGCGTTATTATGCTCGCCATGAGAGCACGTTCAACGAATCGACTCCTTTTTGTGTTCTCTATCACTCTGTCCAAATTATGCACGCTACCGAATTTTATTTTAGAGGGGCGCAAGATCGAGGCACCAGTTATTTATCGGCACCTGAAAATCCTATTCACAACGAAAAGATTACGCGTAAGCTAAGTTGGATTCGCACACAAAGGAATTCGGGCATACACAAGTGTTCACTAGATTTTGGCGCGACTATCAGCGGTGATGGCTTTTAGACAAATGAAAGAGCGCGTCGCGCTTGCTTCGGCACTTCCTTCATCTTCGTCATTCCGACACTCGCGCTATCTCTCTCGCTCTCATTATTGCCCCACGTTACCTAGCCCTTTTCGATGTTAATAATTACTCGCGGTCGTGGATGTCACTAGGTTCTGGCGCGCGAACCTATTGCGGCCAAGAAGAAACTCGCGCGGCACGATGATTAGCTCGGCGCGAGATCACATAGGGTAGGTCCGCTTTGTGGCCACCGATCTGCCACCAGTTGCGCGCGCGCCGTTCAAATCGGCCCTCAACACAAAAACAATAGAAAAGGAAACATTAGTTTCTGTGCATGTATACGCACGAAGCTGGGCGAGGAGAGCGGCCGTCAGAGTGGGTGTTGACTAGATGCTTTACTGCATCACATAGCACAGTGAATTTTTCACTATATTAAAAAAAAATTCCAGTCTCGATGTAATCTTCAGAGCGAATAGACGTAAGATCCAACTTTCTGTATACAAATTCGAATAAGTAAATCACTTGTGAACTGGCGAGATTCAAACACTTAAACTCATTAAAACTGAAATAACTGGAAACTAAAAACCATCGACCACAATAGTCTGTGAGTGAGAACTAAAAAGGTTGGGCAATATGGCCACCCTCAATAAAAAACTGTGCTATCACTGTACAATACTACTAGAAACGATATGTCGAAATCAATCAACAGACACTGAAAAATGGATTCAAGTTCATAAAAAAAGATACGGAAGCAGCCCCGAAGAAACTATAAGAAGAACGAAAAAACAAACATATATCAAAGACTACTTAATCAAGAAACTACCACCTATAACCCGTTTCAGGTGCTAGAATATAAACAAGAGACAAAAGATTCCGTTGTAATGAATAAATCAGTTGAACCTCCGCCAATCTATATTAGTGAAGTCCGTAACTTATCCTTTAAAAACTCTTCTTGATGAAATTGCCAAGGAGAATTATTCCATAAAAGTTCTTGCTAATAAAGAAGTCAAAATTTAATCGCACTCTTCCGAAAAATATCTGCCAATTGTAGAAACATTGAAAACGAGAAACACTGAATTTTTCACTTATCAAGCAAAGCAGGACAAAACGTACAAAGGAGTTCTAAGAAATATGCCTCCATCGGTCGACATAATCGAACTAAAAAATGAAATTGAGAGACATGATCATAATGTTATAAAAATTACAAACATAAGGCAACGAATAACGCAAAAAGACTTGCCGCTATTCTTTGTGGAATTAGTGGTAAAAAGACAAAATGCTACATCTTATTGTGAGTTTTGAAACATTGAGAAAAGAAAAAGGTATGCCACTGTGCTTGAAGTGCTAGGAATTCGGACATACTAAAAATTATTGTTACAAATGCTCTGTCTGCGTAAAATGCGCAAAAGAACATCTTACAGCCGACTGCCGAACCCAAGAAAAAATATCGAATGTGAAATGCGCAAGTTGTGGCGGGAACCACTCAGCAAGTTACTGCTATTTTCTGGGAGAGGCCGTGGGTATTAAATAAGTCACTTGAGTTATTTCTGATAATCCTTTATTTATACTCGGCGGTGTTTACACCTATGCGTCTAACTCGGTAGTCGCGTTATACAGTAGGTATCTCGGAATCTTCCATACGAACGTTCCAGAATTCTGGTGTTCTGGAATGTGCGTATACCGCATTTCCTCCCCCTTTTAAATAAACTAAAGCTATTACATTTTTTGGTGTTCGGCGATACGAGCTGAACGACGAAATTGCTTTACGATCTGATTGGTGTGACGCTTCGTAACTGCACCTGATTCGGTTTTTACCTCAGAGGTAGACGGCGACAAATCTTTTATTATTTCAGCTGGGATGCGCTTTTCATCAGATTTTCCATAATTATCGATCATGATTTGGACGTCTACCTTTAGTTGGACATTACGCACATGCGGACTATTTTCGATTTGAGACAGTTGTTGTTTACTCATTTTCTCACGTAGATTCGGTTTTTGTGGGTCGAAACGTATTCTCAGATCTCGATTGAGAAACAGTAAGGCTGGTGACTTGCCAGTCGTGCAGTGCGGCGCACTACGGTAGTCGAACATAAATTTATTAATCTTTTTTTCGACACTTTCTCCCCCTTTTACAATTCTTAAAATTTAGTTTTTCCGCATCGCCGTTTGTCGCCAGATGGTAGGGCGGAGAAAAAATGCGCTTGACGTCAGAATTTTTTAAAAAAACTAGCGAACTGAGCACTTCGATATTGCGGATCATTCTCTATCACTATATGTTTCGGTAACCCGAATCTAGCTAAGAGCTTTTCGAAAGCCTCAATCAATTTATATGCTTTGCTGTTGCTTCGAAAATTAATAATTTCTGGCCATTTGGAATAGGCGTCAATCACGACTAGGTACATATCTCCATAAAGGGGCCTAAGAAATCTGCGTGTACTGTATCCCAACCCTTCTCTAGCCAGGGCCATGGCGTCAGTGGTGCACGACTGGGCGTGGCGTTGTTTGCTCTTCAGTACAAATTTTACAAGATTTAATGATATTTTCGATATCCGAGTCAATATTCGGCTACCACATATACGAAAGCGCCATGGGCTTGGTTTTTACGATCCCGAGATGCGATGAGTGAAGGTCGTTTAATATTTGTGTACGCAACGTTTCGGGAATAATAATTCTACAACCCCAAAACAAACAATTGTCTTCAATAGCAATTTCATTTCTCTTCGCGTAATATTTTTTCTCATCGTCGGATAAGCTTGTATTATTGTTAGACCATCCTAATGTACAATATCTCATAATTTTACTTAAAACTAAATCGCGTTTTGTTTCAAAAAGTACTTTTGCCAGCACATTTTCTTCTATACAATAAACGGGTGAAAAGTCTGTTCCAAAAATATCGGTATTGTATTCAATATGTAACCACGATAGAGCATCGGCATTACCATGATCTCCTGATTTTATAAATTCTCTTATATTGAAAGCCTGACAATAAGTATTTCCATCTCTGCAAACGACTCGCTACTGTGAGAGGTATCCCTTTCTTATGTCCGAAAATAAACTCTAGTGATTTGTGGTCAGTTCGTAGAATTATTTCTCTGACATAAACAAAATCATAGAATTTCATCAAACCGAATATGATCGTGCTGGCCTCTTTGTCGATAATCGTACCTGTTTATTTCTCTTTCTGGGATTTTTTTAGAAGCGTACGCGATCGGACGTTCCGTGCCATCCTTGTATTTATGCGAGAGCATCGCGGAAAGACCGTACATCGACGCGTCGCACGCCAAAACTAACTGTTCATTAGGATCGTAATGCGCCAATACTTTTGGTGAGATTAACTCGTTTTTCATCCAGCGAAAAGCCTCTTCGCATTTCTTGGACCATTCAAAGTTCTTTTTATTTACGCAGTTAAATAGCGGTTTAAGCTTCTCGGATCTGTTTTTTAAAAATTTCGCGTAGAAATTTATTAGTCCAAGAAATGAAGACAGCTGTTTGCTATTGGTCGGCCTTGGAGCTTCCCACATCGCTTTTATCTTTGATTTCGGCTTATGAAGACCGTTCGCGTCGATCATGTATCCTAAAACTTCAATGCGTTCTTTCATAAAATCGCATTTTGCCATATTCAGTCTAAGGTCGTAATCTTCCAATCTTTAACATACTTTGCGTAAATTTTGAAAATGCTCCTCGTTCGTACGACCGGTTACAAAAATATTGTCTAAATAAGCAAGAGTATTCGGAATACCTTGCAAAGATTCGCTCACAATCTGCTGAAATTCGCCCGGGGCGGACGCCGTGCCTTCAGTCATCTTTGTATACCGATAGAAACCAACATGCGTCGTAATAGTTAACAATTCTATGCGATTGTTTATCGATTGGAATTGACATGTAGGTGTGAGGTAGATCGAGCTGTGAATATAATAATCCCTTTTAGAACTTGAAAAATATCGTCTATGTGTGGAAACGGTCGCTTGGTCACGATTAAGTTAGGATTTACTGTTAGCGCAAAATCACCGCAAATTCTTATTTCGTTATTATTTTTCAACACGGGTACGATCAGCGTGGCATACTCACTCGTTTCCACCTTAACAAGATGACCCAGTTTGATGAATCTTTCAAGCTCGTTTTCTACCTTACTTTTAAATGTGTAGGAAACGTGTCTCGCTCCAAATGCGATTGGCTTCGTATTTTCGTTTATATACAGCTTTATTTCGCGCTTATTATAGAAACCCGGCGTATTTCCGAATAATTCGCTAAATTCGGATAATAGCTGTTCGCGCACATCATTTACATTAAATTTTAGTATTTTATTTTTAGAATCGAAATATGTAGTAGTGTTTGAAATTTTTAATGGCCATAAGCCGAACTCTGCCAGCCTCTGTCTACCAACCAGTGGTGGCCTATTTCCTTTAAGTAATAAACAACTAAGAGTTTTTGGTTGACTGCCTAAGCTGACTTTTAAGTTGTTTAATTGACCGAGTGGCATCATTTCGTTTTGTTCATAACCGAACAGATTCGTACTGCATTTATCGATTTTCCAACTTTTTATGTACTCGTTTTTAAAACTTTTAGACACTACTGCGTAATATTTTCCGGAATCTACTTCCATTTTAACTAATTTGCCATTTAGTTTAATCTCTAAAAACATTGGATCCGCTTTGATTTTATCAGTTAGAAACTTTCATTCTGAATCGCCATCTTTCGCACGCAAGGAGTAGAAGTCGAACATATGGCTGTCCGCTGGATCACTGTCACCTGCTGTTTCCTCGTTGTCAGCCTCCAAAAACTTGTTTCCCGCTCGCTTCTTCTCGAAACAGGCGTACTCCAAGTATCCTTTTTTGTTGCAGAAGTCGCACACTGCTCCTCGATGCCAACAGGCGTTGACAATATGGCCTGGTTTACCACAGCAGTAACAGTTTCGTTCTGAACTCGTACCCGACTGTCCATTTGATTCCATTCGCTTCGAGTTGTCAAATTTCTTGCGTCGATTCGTAACTCGCCCGCGACACTTTTGTCGAAAATTCTTTTCTTCTGCATTCATCGCGATAATTTCCTCCTTCTGGCCTTTAACGCCGAAAGTCCTTACAGCACCTGCGGCGTTCTTCAGTACGCTTTCACCAACTGATGCTCTCTTGAGCGCTTTATCAAATATCAAATCTGTCAGCTTGACAACTCAATTCTAGTCGCTTCGTGTGTACGCCACATATAAATTGGTCGCGCAGGGCTGCGTTCAGGGAAAATTGCAATATAAAGATAGCTTGCGTAATCGGGCTGCGAATTCGGCGACTGATCCATTTGGCTCTTGTTTAGTAGTATTAAATTTACACCTTACCATTACCTCTGATGGCTTATGGTTAAGGTGATTTGACATCAATTCGACTAATTCGGCAAATTTTTTTTTTACTAGGCTTAGCTGGTGCACATAAGTTTCGAATGAGTATATATGCTTCCTCATCGAAATGAGTCAGCAGCGTAGCCACTTATAACTTATCCTCTTCAATTTTTTAACCAAGAGGTAGAGCTCCATCCTTTCTACGAAGGCGTTCCAGTCCTCTGATTTGAGGTGAAACTGCAATTTCGTGTGCTCCGCCATGATGCTGTCGTCGCTATCGCCGCTCAGCTCATCGTCCGGTTTGGGATCCCTACTGCTGGTAGATTCCGATTCGTTGCTTGCCGTGGCACTAGTTTCTGTTTCACCGCTGCCGAACTGTAGCCCGGGCACTTGCATTTTTTTTGCCGTAGTTTCTTGATTTTGTGTGTCCTTAGTCTTTGGTGCTTTCTTCAAGTTTTTTTCTCTCTGCGATCTCTGCTCGTACCAATTGGACTAATTGGTTGTGTAAATCGTCTCGTTTTGCATCTACAGAAGGTTCCAAACCTCTTTTCCTTAACTCGGATACAATGTCCTTCTTCGCTAGGTGCTGTGCTTGGGAAAGCGTCAAGGGCTCTTCAGTGGAATCACTTGAATTTGACTGGGCAGGTGGCCCTACATCGCTTATCAGTAGATTGCGTGTAAAATTGCCGTGGACGAGTCGTATTCAACACAGCTTCTAGCGATGATTCTAGTCTTATGCATTCACCAGTGTCGCACTGACGTAATACTATAAAACCCCGCGTACGGATTACTTCTCGTTGAAAAATTTATTGTTCATAACACGAATTTCTTCTTGTGTTATACTTCAGCGAATGCGAATATGCAAAGTCGCGAAACACAATGACTCTTTCGTACACGCACTTTTACCGAGCCAGTTAGCTATTAGTTTAATAGGCCTCGTCGCCAATTGCTATGTTCTGTGAAAGGCCGTGGGTATTAAATAAGTCACTTGAGGTATTTCTGATAATCCTTTATTTATACTTGGCGGTGTTTACACCTGTGCGTCTAACTCGGTGGTCGCGAGAAGAGTGAGTGTGATCGGCATACGACAATGTTATATACGCACGCGTTATACAGTAGGTATCTCGGAATCTTCCATACGAACGTTCCAGAATTCTGATGTTCTGGAATGTGCGTATACCGCAGTTACAAGGGTTGTGAGGTACGAAAACAATTCAACAATGCAAAAAACCGCATTCCGAAATTCGATTTCGTTTCAAAGATACAGCTAAAAGTAGTTTTGGAACGCTACACAGACTTATAGAAAACTCAAACTTTAAACTTGATTTATGAATAACTTGTTTTTTCTATTTCCGCAGGATTTCTTTTTAGCAATACGTGGCAACGGTCTGGGAATTTAGAAGTAACTTTGACATAGTGCTGGTTATGGATAATGTAAGATACTTTTCATGAAAAATTATTTTAAACTTGTTTTTTTTGGTGCTATTTTATTAAAATTTTAATGTTTTTTTGCAAATTTATTTTTTAACTTTTTTTATGAGGCCTTCTTAGAAAAAGTAGCTCACATTATCCATAACCAGCACTATTTCAAAGGTACTTCTAAATTCCCAGACCGTTGCCATGTATTGCTAAAAAGAAATCCTGCGGCAATGACCCCGCAAATAGGAAAAAACAAGCTATTCAGAAATCAAGATTAAAGTTTAAGTTTTCTATAACTCTGTGTAGGGTTCAAAAACTACTTTTAGCTGTATTTTTGTAACGAAATCGAATTTCGGAATGCGGTTTTTTGCATTCGATTCTAAGGAAAATTTTCTATGAAAAATGCAAATATAAAATACTTTAAGCTAAAAACAGTACTCTGTTATGTTTTAGGGACGAGAAGCATGTACGAAAGAAAAGGAGAAGCATTTTAGTGACTTCATCTTTAAGGGGTTAGGTGGGTTTCGGAGGCTCAAAAAGGCATATTTTTCGAATTATTTTTTAATATATCAAATAAAATTTTTATTCAAACTTTTTATGATATGGAAAGTACACATTTCATATAAACTTTGTAAAAATTTTGTGTAAAAATTTGGCAAATTCAGCCATTGGGAACTCATTTCCCTTGACCCCTCTGAAAAAGTGCGGTTGACGTTGTCAGCATAACTCATGACAGATTTATCTGAAATTAAAAAATCAAATATTTTCTTTTAGTAGGTATGTAGAGCTCGTGTTCGAACGAAGGTAAAAAAAATTAATATTTGAATTTTTGTCGGAGTTGTGATCAAAAAATCCCATTTTCGGGTAAGATTTGCACCACGTATTGCCTTGTAAAATTGGTTGTGATGAAAAAAAACAAAACATCCTTCGTTCAAGAACGAGATAATGTTATCTTAAAGAAGTGTTTTAAATTTGAATAAGTTCGGTTCATAATTTTTTACGAAATCGTGACAACCGACTTCAAAAGTAGAGTTTCGAGAAAAACGCGATAAAACTTTTAAATTTAAGTAAAACGCTGAAAATATTTTTTCCAACTTATATAGAATCGTCGATTCCGGCACCATACAGTAAAGAACCTGCTGTAGCGGCAATATCCAGGGTATCCTTTTGTTTTTGCCTGTTACGAATTCTCGCTTCTCAAGTCGCAGCGTAACATTTTTTTCAGCTATGAGTATGCGATATTCATTCTCGTTTCGGGCATACTGATGGCTACTTCGGCCAAGTTTTAAGTCCATACCATACATAAAAAGTAATAAGGCTGAGATTCCTTCGTTGAAAATTCCAGAAGCGACAAATGCAGCAATCTTGACTATTTTTTAACCAGCTGGAAGTATTTTTGGAGTAATTTTCCAAATTAACTGGTTTAACCGTTCATTATTATTCTGCGTAGATCAACCAACGCATTCTTTTTTGTTTATTACAAAATTTTCACCATAAGGTTTGGCATTGAGGATTCCGGAATGTTTTACAATCTCCGTCTCTGTATACAGCCAAAAACTGCTTAAAAATCATAGTAAATTTTTTTATGAATTTTAAGCAGTTTTTGCAAAGTCCATATCTTGGGACCAAGTAGGTCTAAAACTTCCATTTTTGGCTTCTTGTATTATAAAGGTAACATACTTTTAGTCTATTAATTATAAATTTTCTTAATAATTCATATTTCTTTTTTACAGATCATTTTGATGGGAGGGATTTAAAGGCGTCACCCCCCTTAACTCTTTCGTGGATATAAGGAACTGGCAATCATTGCGTTTCTGAAACTAGAAAATTTCAAAGTTCGGCATCGAGTTGAATCCAAATCTGGAGTCAGATATTCGAAATTTCAATAATTGGGCCCAATACTAACTTGTAAGAGGGCCCTACCTTAAAATGCAAAATTTTGGGAAACAAAAGATACCATCGCATTCTACGCAAAATTTTGAGCCAAAATCGTTCTTGTAATTTTTTCGAATACGATGGTATTTTCTGTTTTCCAAAATCTGACTCCAGATTTGAATTCAACTCGATGCCGGTATCGAAATTTTCTAGTTACAGAAAAGCATTGATTGCCAGGTCCTTATAAGCCCGAAGGGGTTAACATTAAAATACAAGTAGCCATTAATTAAGCGACACCCATATGCGATCAAAAAATGGAGTAACCATCAAAATAAAACGCCCACAACAGTTGTTTCCCCAATAAAGATGACGAAAATTGGGCAAGGAGGGTTCAGAAAAAGCTGTAATCTTTTCCGAACAATTGCAAAGAGTTTTTTGTACGCTAGACTGTAAAAGTACAGAAGAAGAAGTACAAAAAATATTCGAAGGAATGCCAAAAAACCACATAGAAGACATTAAACTGAAAAATATCGAATGCATAGAAGTAATTAATATAATCAAAAAGTTTACAGACAGAAAATCACCCGGCTATGATTGTATTAATTGAAAAATGATTAAAGAACTACTTCCTAAAGCAATGCAATTTATCACAATTCTAATGAATGCGAGTATACGATTATGTTATTTCCCTACCCAATGGAAAGTTGTGCAAATCATCCTTATTACTAAATCCGGTGAAAGTTCTGAAAATATTAGCAATCTAGAAAGTAATATCTGCTCATCAATTTGGTTTTCGTAATAATCACGCCACGATAGAGCAAGTTAACAGAGTAACATCTGTAATCAGAAATTCTTGTGTAAAAAAAATTATTTTTCTGCTGTCTTTCTCGATGTAACTAAAGCATTCGTCAAAATTTACTTTTTCCACTTCGAACATTTTTACCCAATAACTTATCCAACGTGCTAAAATTGTATATAAGTAATAGAACATTTCAAGTTAAAATCAGAAGTGCAACAACCAAGCTTTATCCGATAAACGCTGGCGTTCCCCAAGGAAGTGTATTGGGACCAACATTGTATTTAATCTACAGGAAGGAATAACTATCGCTACTTACTATTACGACATCGCCATTTTGGTATCAGATTCAAATGTAGCGGTTGCTTCCTTTTGTTTACAAAAGTATCTGCTAAAAGTACAAAAATGGTATAAAGTGTGGAGAATTACTGTTAACGAAAGCGGGTATCAATAAATACTCGCGTGATTTAAGATAAAACCACCAAATATATTATCAGATTTACTTGACTCTATCTGTGGGCAAGACTAAAACGCGAAGGTTGAGACTCTCGGTCCAAGACGTGCTACCGGTGTAGTACGCCCACATACAAAAAGTATTCGCTCGCAGAAGCCACTTACAAATAAGACGATGCGGTGCAGGTGACGTCTTCGTACATCCTGATTGAGGGCGATTGTGGCCGCTAGACTCTTTCTCTGGCGAAATCGTAGCAGCAGAAAGAGTGGGCAGGCGGGTGAACTTACTAGCTAAGAGGATCGTGCTTGAGAGAGCGGGTAGAACTTTTAATACTTTCTTTGCGCCCCTCTCCCCGCCCGCCCCCTCGCTCTTTTTCCTACACTGAGCTCGCGCTGGTCGTCCCTGTCTCTCTCTCCTCTCACGCTACACTTACCTGTGACGGTTCCGTCATAATATTTATTTAGTACTAGGATATAGAATTTTTCCAAATTTTATTTATTGTATTTGAAAAAAAAAAAACAATTTCTTTAGCGATTGCAATTATTTTGTATTCAAAAAAAAAAAAAAATTTTGGGCACTGTAATTATTTAGTAGGGGAATAAACAAATTTACTCGCATTGTAATATCTGACAACAGCAACACAAGGTATGATACCTCCATATTCTCCATCAGAAAAATTAAGGAAAGTCCCTCGAACTTTAATTAACTTTAATATCCACGTTCTCTCGCAATATCTAGTGAGTTTAGCACGTTTCTTGGAGGTACCTTAAAATCAAATTATTATTATTTTCCCGCCTACCGAAATTTTATCGAATACCGAGAATCCTCCTACCGTCTACCCTATCAATGCCCTACTGCTCCAATTAAACATTCCTCCTACCGATACTTTATTGAATACCGATCAACCCAACCCAACCCTCGTACTGTTACTTTATCGAATACAGAAAAAAAACCCTCCTACCGTTACTTTATCGAAAACCGAAAAACCCCTCTTACCGTCAATTTATCGAATACAGAAAAAAAACCCTCCTACCGTTACTTTATGGAAAACCGAAAAACCCCTCCTACCGTACTTTATCGAATACCGTAAAAACCCTCCCACCGTACTTTATCGAATATCGAAAAATCCTCCTATCGTTATCTTATCTAGTACCGAGACAAATACTCGTACCATTTATTCTACCACTCATCTTGAGCTTTTGTTGTTTTACTTTTACCGTCTGCACTGCTGATACGCCCTTACCATATTGCTTATCTAAATACGTCCCATACCGTTCACCATATCGTTTGTTTAAATATTTTTCTTTCATTTACCCCATTGGCTACCTTATTGTTTTGTGTTAATATCGTACCTATCGTTTACCTTATCGCTTATCGAATAATCGGAAAGCTGATTTACCATACTGAATACCTAGTAGACCTAGGGTATTGTGTACCAAATTGTTCGCTGCACATGTACTTTTCGATAACTCTACCGTAAATATAAGTAATGATATGGCCTAACATCTGAATACATAGATAATAGTCAACCATGACTCGTGAAAGTACTCGAAAAATAAGGGAGGAGGAGTGTCATCTTTTGTTGTTACAATATCTAGCTGTCCCAAAACTTATTTTCGTAGTCTCTCGAGAGTTTATCACATATCTTTCTGCTCTTGGTTCTCTCCTCTTGTGTCGCCATTTCTACCACAGGAGAAACATTACCTCGGAGTCTGACAGCTGTACCTCACCGATGATATCGGAGGCAGCAGCAGCAGCAGGTTCTCTCCAGCAGAAAAATACTGCCCTTTCAAATTCAGAGCCCTCGAAGCTCATGCGCATTAGAGCGCTGGTCGATAAAGCTTTCAATGATTCCCGTGCGCACGTGATAACGAGAGAGAGAGAGAGAGCGAGAGAGAGAGAGAGAGAGAGCGCAAGAGAGAGAGAGAGAGTCGTCAAGGGCTAAGGAGCCATCGCCAAAAAGGTGTGCACGACACTTTGTCCTGGGTCACCCACCTTCTCGCACCTCGGCGTGCCTGCGTGCACTACCGTCTAACGGCGTTTATACTGTAAGTAGTCTTGTATTATTGAAATGTTATACTATCGATTTATGTAATAAAAAAATTGATTTTTCGATCGATCTATACGAGGATACCCCCTTAAATCATAGGGCTGCGTATGTGCACCTGGCGCTCAACTACGGACCCCTCGGATTTTTGTATGTTCAATAAATAAACATTGTTTAGAGGTTAAACTAAAAGTGACTTTCGCGTACAAAGTCATTTGAGTCCCTTCCAGAATTGTAGTTCCCCTTTTTCGTACGCAAACACATTTATTAATAACTTCGTATCTATATTATTCATAAACTGCGTTTATTTAACATATTTTAATAGGTCCATTTGATGTCAGCTGCATGCGTAGCAAGAAAAAAATATAATAAAACCGCGAGGCTCGACGTTGCAAACACCCTCTGATGTTATATAATACACCTAATACACGGCTACTTCCAAGGTTGTCGACGGTCGCAGGTAGTGCCCTCGGGCACATCGGGATGCGAGAAGGTCGGTGGGCCATGACAGACTGCCGCGCACACCTTTCCGGCGATGGACCCTCGGCCCTTGTTACGGCTCTCTCTCTCTCTCTCTCTCTTGGCTAGTCGTAAAGGTGGTCAGCGAGCGCATGTCTTCACTACTGCTGCCGAGTTTCAGGCTATTCAAACGACGCGCCAGGCTGCTCCCAAACAATATTCGCCGCAGAAGAAATAAAATAATGAAAACAACAGTAATAACGTCGCTAAGAATAAGCAGGTAAGCAAGATCAGGGATGGGAGATTCTTGAATGCGGGTTTTTTGAATATAAACTCTCTGCGTTTTCGCATTGAGAGCCTCCGTCTCTATCTGACTGAGCATCCCTCCTATCATTTTTTCGGGGTAGCCGGATTTTGGTTGGGCCCGATTGTTAACGACAGCCTCGTTCAGAATAGGGACTACTCGCTGCTTAGACAGGATCGAACATACATTTAATTACTTAATCTAGTTCTTTAATCTAGTTCTTTAATCTAGTTCTTTAATTCCTGAACTAATCAGTTCAGGACTAGCCGTTCCATCTAGGTACCACGAGGTGGTGCCGCTCCGCGGCAGCGTCTTCAGTGCGGCCGCTCAGCGCAACCGCGCACGATTCAAATTTGTATAATTCCCAAATACTATCGTATAACGTTTTATTCATTTATTATTATACAAATTATAGTATAAATTTTTTTCCCGCGAAAGCAAATAAACTTAAGGCGGTCTTCTACCTATAAATTTCGAAAAAAATCGATATTTTTTATCAGCTCGTTTTATAGCAAATTTACTGTAGAATACGATAATGAAAACCGCATTCCGAAATTCGATTTCGTTTAAAAGATACAGCTAAAACTCTAAACTTACTTTTTTGTATATATAGCCATTTTACTCTGCGAAATAAGTTTGACGAACGTAGGCCACATCCAAAAACGAATTCCTGACCAGTTTTTTGGTTAAAGAGAAAAAGAGTTAATATTTTAAAATGTTAACTTATAAAATTATAAAGATTACTTTTTAAATAATTTTTTAATAAAATAATCCAGAATAAAAGAAAAACTTTTTAGCTTCAAAATTAAACAAAGAAAATACATTAAATGATTAAATATTTATATATGTTATATTTACATATATAATTTATACATGCACGTACATGGACGGAAATTTTAAATGCTACTCGCGAAGTCAAATCGCGTGCCAATCTTAGGCGTAAAGAGACCACGCGGGCGCCGCGAGACGTCGCTGTATGACGGGAGCGGGCCGCGGGGTGACGCTGCTTAAGCTGCCGTCTGCTCAGTACCACATGTTTTGGTTTTCCTTCTCGATATGTCCCCCTTCGGAAGTATGCTATGGGATTGCAAAATTTTTTGAATAAGTATGTTTTTTATGCTTAAAACCACAAAAATTTATGAAAAGTCAAAAAAAAAATAAGGGAAAAAAGCAGTTTTTGCTATAAAAGACACTTATTCAAACAAATTTCATAGCTTGATTCTAAAGAGGGATATATTACAAGCCATTTGCACTTTGTCTCATTAAAATCCATCAATTAGTCTTGAAAAAAAGTAACGCCAAACTTTATTTTTCGAAAAACTCATAATTTTGTGAAAAATAAATTTGAAGTTTTCTAAAGTGGCCTTAGGTAATCGGAATAAGTGGTATTTATGGTATACATATGTATTATTATGATATTAATATGTTATCGATCTTTTTCTGGTGATGTTGGCCTGAGAGGCCATTAGGTAGAAGACCTCCTTAACTCATTGCAATAAAATAGTCTCTATTTATACTGTTTATCTAGAAGAGATTTGTGTATGTGTGTGTATGTGTACTAAAATACAGGGTGTTCGAAATATTCGGGACCTGCTCCCGATTTTGGAATCAACTACCTAAAGAAAAAAAGGTGATCCCCTAGGTCAGTATAATTTTCGACGACAATTCCAAAATGTCAAATTCAAGGTCACCATTGGAATCCTCGTCGAATATCCTATCGTCTTAGGGGGTCTCCTTTTTCTTTAGGTAATTGATTCCAAAATCGGGAGGGGGTTCCGAACATTTCGAACACCCAGTGTGTGTGTGTGTATATATATACATATATATACACACACACACTATTTACTACTAGTATATATAGTATAATACTAAAATTTAAAAAATGCTCAATTTAAAGATTAAATTCGTCTCAAATTTTTCAATATTAACGTATCTTTTAGCTCAAAAACGAAACAAAGTTTCAAAGTATCTTACATATACTTTTTTCTTGTAGTTTTTGTAGAATTTAACTATTTTTTCAGATCTGTGTAAGACTTTTAAAAAAAAGACATAACTAAATGAATTGTCTTACTGCAAAAAAGATCGCAAACTCTTCCAGGGCTCGTACGGGCACTTCTATATAAAAACAAGGTATCTCCATGAATTTTTTGGTAGAGGAAGTCCGGATAGGGCTGTTACGTCCAGTTTGGACTTTTTATAATTTTATTCACGTTGAGAATAAAATTTGTTATTTCGTTTAGAGCCTAGGCATTTACACCCAATAGCTCAGGATGAGCGAAAGGATGGTAAAATTTCGCGGTGATTTTAAATAAAAATTACGGTCGTTTAGTTTTTAATCATTATAAACTAGAGTTGCTGGAACGGGCGTATGTCATTGACCCTGACCTTATCAACTCTAGTTTAACAGTATTTTATACGCAAATTTATGGGTTGAATATTGTTCTGTTATAACATAACCGGAACGGGTGTATAATTGACCCTGGCCTTGTTTATGCGAATCAGTGTAAATGGCAGCAAATATTTCGGAAAAAAAACAGTCTGCGGCGTGGGTTGATCTTATGAAAAATTAAATGAGGGTGGACGCGAAATTAACTGGTACATATAATTATTTTACTTATTTTTATTTCTTGTTGACGTTGATCGGTCCTTCTCGTCCGTTGCAGATAAAGGTGACAAAAAAATATAATTAACTACACAAATTTAAAATTTTGAATAAATTTTCATTTATTTTTTTTCTTGTTAACGAAAATATGAATTAATGAATGAATTAATTAATTAATGAATTTGTCGGTTTATTGTTCTGTCTGAGCGAACACTTTCGCATCGGTTCTTTACTCAGAAGCAATTAAGCGATAAGGCACATCCGGGTGAGAGTGTAAGCAAGATGCCGAGAGCGTGTTGCGTTAATACAATATACAGGGTGACCAAAATTCTATCTAATATATTATTACAATTAACAATCCCAATTTTGGTTGATGTGGGATAAGCGCAAAAGTCGAATATTTTAGAATTTTTAAGATTGAAGGTTTGAATTGAGTAGCGTTAAAACATCCTAACTAGAGCAGAATGTAACAGGACTATTAATTTTTCTAATTTATATGTTAGATTTGCGTATATGAGGCGTTTCACGTCAACTGCCACAGCGCGGCGCGAGAGCGCCAAATCCTGTTATATCCAGCTCATGTTTATGATACTAAAACATACTTAAAATTTAATGATAACCAATTCCGACGTATATTTTCCTCAGTTTTCCGATGGTGTAGGCAGTTCTCCCGAAGTTGTCCATTTTCACTTACAAAAAGTACAAAACCTGTTATATATCGGAAAGTATGTTTTTAATATTTTGTTGACCCCGTAGATGGAAAGCTGAGCATTTTTTACGTAGGAAACGATGTCTTCCGGAGAGTGCCCGAGATGTTATCTGCGAATAGTATAACGCGAACGAGTAGACGCGCCGCCTTTCCGCGCGCGTTACTACGCGGTGCAGCACGTGGACTTCGTCTGCCTCATTGCCTATATAATCACCTTTTATAATAATTAATTATTTATCTATTTTTCTGGATTCTTAATAATGCATGCAGTAATATTTTATTAATTATTTTGTAAAAAAATAAAATTTCAAAATTAACATCAATATAGTTGTACAAACTTTTTTTCCATTATAGATATTCTTTTTATTTTTTTTTACGTGTCATATCTCGAGAAGTATATTTTTAATATCATTTTACGCTTTAAATCGAAACCTGTGCATTTTTTTACGTAGGAAAGGATATTTTCCGAAAACTTTCCAAGATGTTTTCTGCTAGAAAAAGGGTATACGTACAGCGGTGCAAAGGCGTCCGCGGCACGGAATCATTCATTTTTTATTCGATAGGTGGCTTCCACACTTTTGAAACTGTTTTGAACATGTTTTCTTTCGCCATTGCTTTGTTTAAGAGATATATAATCTTTTAAACCTTGCATTATTCGGTTTATATAATCTCTCTTATAAAAAGTTTTTACAGAACTTACAGTATCAGCTCGAAGTAGTTTGCCAACTTCCTTAGCAGGTATTGAAAATACTCCGCTATTCGCTACTAAATCTTTCACTTCGCGAGCTTCCCGCTCACTGCACTCAAATTCTTGCATTAAGTCCCTACGAGACCAAAACTCCGGCGCGAGAGATAATAGCTGAATTCTCTCTTGCTTATTTGTTGACTCAGAAATTTTGTCCTTGTTTGTTCGAGAACTGCAACACCAGCTTTGTGATATTCATCATCACACACTGTTCTAGCGTTTTTAGCATCAAATGGAGATAAACATGATTTCCGTTTATAAATTTGGCGTCGACAGGTTGAACATATTTTAGCATTTGTAGGTACTGACGGATATGCACTTTTTAAAAGTGTTGGAATGTCAGACAAATTTTTGATGCAAGGTGATCATTTTTATTTAAGGGGGTCAGACACCTTTAAAATTTTTCTTCATAAAATGACCTGAAAAAAATGATTAGAAATATGTAAAAGTAATATTCTAAAAATGTATTTAATTTATGATAAAATGAGACTTGAAAAAAATTTCTTATTTATTTTATCCCAAGATATGGCCATTACAAAATTTTAGCTCTGCCGTCGACTCCAGATTCAGGAACTGTATATATTTTAATGGGAGAGAGCTTAAAATATTGGTATTTTATATG